>CABHPQ010175359.1:0-44258 GCA_902168405.1 Peromyscus aztecus
TTTTTTTGTTTTATTTTGTTTTGATTTGATTTAGAATTTCAGATGTGAGTGTGGGGACTGGAGGAAGTCCTGAATGAATGAAGTCCTTGGTCCATGTGTGCTGTCGACATGAGCATGTCCATGTCAACGGCCATAACCTCAGACTCAAGAAAATGGCAAAAGCCCCCACACAAACACTCACAGAGTGAAGCTCCAAAGGACGACTAAGCCTTCTTCTTGTCCATGTGCGGATATTGATATTGATATTGATAGCATGTGCAAAAAAAAATGCCCACCATAGCTTTCTCCTCCTGGCTGTGTAAGGCCTGTACACTGCTCCCCTACAGAAGCTTCCTCTACAGAGGTTGGCTAAACCTGCCTCCTTGTTCACTGTGTACAATAACCTTGCCTCTTTGTTTGTCTGTATGCAATAACACCACCTCTGTGTTCAACTGTATATATGATAAACATGCTGAGTTTCCAGGGTGCTGCAGTTTCTCCATCAGAGAGCCCAGTCTACTCAATCCCAGCTTTTCTGTGTTTCTCTGTGTGCCTTTCATTTCTTCATTGCCTTGTCATCCCAGCTGTAGCTGAAGTTTTCTCTAGTCCTGTCCAGCCCCACAGACCCCAGAGCCACTTATAAGATAGTCACTCAGAAGCTTATATTAATTAAAATTGCTCAGCCATTAGCTCAGGCTTATTATTGACTAGCTCTTACACTTAATTTAACCCATAATTCTTATTTATGTTTAATAGTCATGTTACGTTTTCTAGGTATACATAGATAAATTTCAATTAGTTAGGTAATCTTCAAACATGTCTAAGACCTACAGAATATGGCATTTGAAATGTTTTAAAAACTTAGACTTTCTGGACCGTGAGACATGTCTGCTCCTGGCAGCACCGATTTACTTCAGAAAGAGAGATGGGTGTCAAAGACACTCCATATGGAATTTATCTTCTTCTTGGCAAAAACAGCCATTTGGGCAAGAAACTGTTCTTGCCTGGACTGCTTGATAAAATGTATTGACTGGACATGCAGGACCCATAGGAAGGTGACCACTGAACTTAGCAAGGTAACATGGTCCTTCAGGTTCCTGCTTTGCAGAAGAAACTTCCAGACATTCTACAGGACACAGAGAGAAGCGACTGAGAGACTATAGGCCTGTAGGCTGAAGAATGGATGCCCCAACATTGCAAAAGAACTTTGGGTAACTGTCCAGGCAGCTAGCTGTCTCTGTCATTCTAGATTTTTGGAAGTTGCTTACAATGCTCTTCCTATTTACTTAGGTAATATTATATCCTTTTGAGGTCTTTGATGCAGTTGAAGACTAGCTAGTTATAATTATGGTTTTTCTTGGTTTTGATAGAAGATAAGGTAGATATGGAGCCTTGGACTCACAAATATAGGATAGATAGGATATCTTCTTTGATTTTTGCCAAATACAAATAGACCAAATATTATAACTATAACTCTTGCTTGATAACTGTTTTGTTATATATAATTTTACTATGTTAAAGTTAAAACTTTCCTTTTAAATAGAAAAGGGGAAATGATGGGTGATGGTGCTCTGCATGCTGTGAATGTGTTGTTCCCACTGATTGATAAATAAAATGCTGATTGGTCAGTAGCCAGGCAAGAAGTATAAGTGGGATAAACAAACAAGGAGAATTCTGGGAAGAAGAAGGCTGAGTCAGGCAAGCAGACACAGAGGAAGCAAGATGTGAAGGCAGACACAGAGGAAGCAAGATGTGAAGGCAGAACTGAGAAAAGGTACTAAGCCACATGGCTAAACATAAATAAGAATTATGGGTTAATTTAAGTTTAAGAGCTAGTCAATAATAAGTCTGAGCTAATGGCCAAGCAATTTTTATTTATCAACCAATGGGAACAACACATTCACAGCATGCAGAGCACCATCACCCATCACCTAACCAGGTAAATCCCTGGAAGTTTTACAAGAACTCAGGACATGAATCTATATTTACACCATTTCCATGCCTCCTTTTCCTGAATTCAACTCCTCCTGTGTCCCATACACATACTCCCTCTCAAATCCATGACCTCTTCTTCCTTAATTGGTGTGTGTGTGTGTGTGTGTGTGTGTGTGTGTGTGTGTGTGTGTGTGTTTCTGTGTCTGTGTGTATAATACAGCCTACTGAGTCCATTTAGTGTTGCTCTTATGTGTATTTGTTAAGGGCTGACCACTTGGGACTGGTTAAACTATCAGGGATGGCTTTCCCTAAGGTGACTGATTCATTCTCTCTCAGCAGCCATTAGTTGCCCTTGGCTCTTCATTTTAGGATAAGGCCTTGTGAGATTTCCCCATCCATACTGCCATGTCAACTGGTGTTGTTGTTATACGAGTCTTGTTTAGGGGACAATGTTGTTGAGATTTCATAGGTTCAGCTTCCCTGTTACATGTAAAAGACACTGTCTCACAACAGACATCCTGGCCCCTGACTCTTACAGTCTTTCTGCCCACCCCCCTTCTGCTATGTTCCCCAAGCCTTAAGCATACGAGTTAAATTGTAGATGTATCCATTGGGATAGGGACCTGGTCAATTGTTCTCTGCATTTTGACCAGCCATAGATTCCTACAATGGTAATCGAAATTATTAACCCATGACTTTAATTTATTCAATAGTAACATGTCATTACAGTGATTCCTTAGTCATTGTAGCACATAAGTTCCTATTAACTTTAGAGAAAACCTAATCTTCAGAGTCAGAAACAATTAGAATAATAAACACAAATTGTAAACTTAAAATTATATTGGTAAATATTTGTAAATTCTATATATAATATTCAAATGCTGTAATAGAATTATTACAGCATTGATATAACACAATAAGGTAATAATATTTCCATTAAAAAACTACAAACCAATTTTATTTCATTGTACAAACTATCACTTATTTATATTGATCCATATGGTAAAGAAAAAAGACTGGTATCACTGTTTATATATAAATTACTTATACTTACGCCCAAATTTAATGTTAATATAAATTTCTGACTGTTTCAAAATGTTTTTCATCTGTCATTTCTAATTACTAGTATATATATGAAATAAATTGATGGATATTTCATATCATATTAGAAAGCAAAAGCAACGAAAAGATTCTCCACACTAGAAGGTAATTCTATACTGATCAGGAATCTACTGTAGTCAAGCCTTCTAAAACAGACAGACTTGGTAAGTAACTAATCTGCTTTTGCTTTTACCTAGGGGCTTCTACTATCCTAATGTTCCTCACATTCTGAGGTGGAGACTATCTTTGATGTTGCAATTATGCAAACCATAAATCTTTAATGCATGTGATGAATACATTCAGTAAGAGAAGTAAAAATAAAAAAGGTTTCCTTTGAGATCTGCCTGGAGTTGTTCATGAGAAGAGACGTTTAGTTGCTTGTATAGTTCCATCCCATTGTTGTGTCAAAACACTAGGACAAAAAGCAAAGTGGGAGAGGAATGCGTTTTTCCTTCCTTTTCTTTCTTCTTTTCTTTTCTTTTAACACTTCCAAGTCATAGATCGTCAATAAGCAAAGACAGGGCAGGAATTAAAGTATGAACTTGAAGGCAAAAATCATGGAGAGATATTACCTTACTGACGTTTTGGCAGGCCTGTGTTTAGCTAGCTTCTTATGCAGCTCAGGACCACCTATCTGCCTAGGGCAGTGGTTCTCAATCTGTAGGTTGTGACCCTTTTGGGGTCAAATGGCCTTTTTACAAGGGTCACCTAAGACCATCAGAAAACACAGATATTTATATTACAATCCATAAACGTAGCAAAATTACAGTTATGATGTAGCAACAAAAATAATTTATGGGTCACCACAACATGAGAAACTGTATTAAAGAGTCACAGCATTAGGAAGGTTGAGAACCACTGACCTAGGAACTGGTGCATTCCACAATGGGCTAGGCCCTCCTACATCAGTTAACAATCAAAACAAACCCCCACAGACATGCTACAACAGCTCATCTGATCTCTGCAATCCCTCAATTGAGACTTCTTTCTCAGATGATTCTAGGCTGTGTCAAGTTGATGGTTAAAGGTGACTGGGACAGTGGCATACGCCAGCTCTCAACACTAGAATCTGATTGACAGAGGCACCATGTGTCCTTCAATAATGGTTTTGTGTTTATGAAATACATGGCTCTCCAATGCAAGGCCTTGAGTAAAATGTAAAACTGCATCTGCTCATAGAAACCCAGAGCCCCTGGATGAGCAATGTTGAGTAATGTACTTTGTTATGACAACTGTGTAAAAAACACATCAAGAAGGTAGCATATGGGGTAGGAAATTTTGCATTTTGAACATGAGTGTGGAGTATGTTTTCATTTCTCATTATTTAAGAGCTATAGGGGAGTGATATCAACAAGATGGCAGAATCCGAAGCACCAAATCTCATCACCCTCATAGAAAGGTTGACTAAAATATAACACATATGAGTGAGAAATGCCTTTATGAGAACCCCAGAAATCAACTGGGAAATTTCAACACCTTAAGTTAAAATCCAAGAATAATCACATTGAAAATGGTAAGCCAGGCACAGTGATATACATCCTTAATCTCAGCTACATAAGGAGCTGATGTAGGAAGATCATAAGTTCAAGGCCAGCCTGAGCAATATTAGTCAATCTCAAAAGAAACGGAGGAAGAAGGAAGCAAGGAAGGAAGGAAGGAAGGAAGGAAGGAAGAAAGGGGGATAAAAGAGGGGTTCATAGAGAGAAAAGAGTAAAAGAAGCAATTCCATTTCAAACATGTCACTTTCTCTAGAGCCAAGGCCCCACATCTCAGAGCGCAAAAGCCCAATTTGCAGCTTCTTCCTTGGGAGGTAAAGAGAAAAGTAGAATTTACATTCCAAGTCTTTTCTCTCGAGGAACTAATTTCTGTCTCACATACTTCACAGTGTTCATGCCTAGGGGCTACAGAGAACAAAAGTGAGCTCAACAGCTTGTGTTGGTGCCAGAGAACTTGTAATGCCACAAACAGAAACTGGCACAGCCTACCACTATAGGGAGTGAGAGCCCAGCTTGTGGCTTTGGGAGTGGAAGGGATGAATGGAACATGTGTCAGAAAAATCCCAGCTCTTCAGAGAGCTTCAGAGAGACTGGTTTACCCAACACAGGTTCCTGATAGAGAAATAGTACCTGGTTGGCCTGAGGCCACAGGGAAAGGCACATAGTTTAGCACTGTGAAACTTGTACTACTACAGATAGACACTAGAGGGAGAAAGAGACTACAAGCTTAAGAATAAACCAGCAAAATTCTGACGGGGGTTGTACACAGCAAGCATGGAAAATGTGTCCTTGGGAAAACTTGAGAGGGTTCCAGAATTTACACCGCGGATGACGGTAGAGGTCCTTCCTTGTACAGAGGAGTATAAAGATACAAAGACAGGTGTTTTTCAAATATACAACTCCAAATACAAAGGTACAAGGCACAGGAAATAATGAGAAAACATGGCCCAATCACAGGAACAAAATAAATCTCTAAAACCTGACTGCAAGTAATGGAGTTAAATGAATCACCAAATTAAGAATTCAAAAGAACCATATTATAGATATTCAATCAACTCACAAGAAAACACGAACAGAATGGCAATATCAATTCTCTTGAATTTTTTTTAGATAAACAAACAGTAATTTTAAAGCTAAAGAACACAGTAGAATTGAAAATTCACAAGAGAGGGAGTCCATCAGTAACTTCATTCACGAAAGGGAATCAACAGACACAAAGATGGATCATTGACATTATCCAGTCAGAAGTATAATAAAAATGAACATAAAAGGAGAAAAAAACCTGCAGAAATTAGAGGACACCATAGAGTAGAAAGGTTAGGAAAGAAAGGGATGAGTGCTTTTTAGAGTACTTCTTGGGCTCTTGGTTAAATTCCTACTGCTAGGGCAATAAATAAATAAAGATGAGAGAAAAAGAACAGAAAGGAAGCAGATGATAAAAGACTATTCAAATTAATAGTAGTCAACCTTCCCAAACCTGTGGAAGGAAATGGACATCCGGATGTCCAAAAGACCCTAGTTGAGATTAGTACAAAGAAGCACATACTAAGAGAAATTATAGTCAAGTTGTCAAAATCAAAGATAGGGGATTTGGGAAGCCCTGAGATCAAAGTGACTTATCACATACAAGGAAGACTATCAAGTAATTTCTCATTGCAATCTTGCCAAGCAGAAGGGTGTACAATGACATATTCAAGGGCTAAAGAAAAATAATGTCAATCAAGAGTACTATACCTGGACAAAGTCGCTCCACAAATAAAGCAGAAAGGCCTTCCCAGATAAATAGGAACCGAAGGAATTCATCATCACTGCAGTTATTAAAATAAGAAATGCTAAAGAGAATTTTTAATTGAAATGAAAGTATAAGAGCATTACACAAGCATACAAAGGTAGAAAGCCCAATGGTGAAGGTAAATGAATAGTCAAATGCAGACTAGTAAAATATCATAATTTACAGTATGTAAATTAATTTCATTTATGGTACTAGACATAAGTGAAAAATAAATACAGCTCTAAAAATACAATTTGTGATAGTAATGACACCATGTAGGGGAAGAGGGCTGAAGGTGTGGCCCAGTGTCAGAACATTCACTGGTTATACATAAAGTCTGGGCTCAATCACAAGCATCCCCAAAAGAATTCAGAAATAAAATAAAACATAAAAATTGTATGTACTGTTAAAGATAAGCTGCACTGTAACACAGTTTCTTAGTTATTGATGGGGGAGGGCCCAACCCATTGTGGGTGGAGCTATCCCTGGGCTGGTGGTCCTGGGTTCTAAAGAAAGCAGGCTGAGCAAGTCATGAGGAGCAAGCCAGTAAGCAGCATCCCTCCATGGCCTCTGCATCAGCTCCTGCCTCCAGGTTCCTGCCCAGCTTGAGTTCCTGTCCTGACTTCCTTTGATGATGAACAGTGATGTGGAAGCATAAGCTGAATAAACCATTTCCTCCTCAAAAAAAAAAAAGATAAGCTGCAGTCAGCTTGAAGTCAGTTTTATAAATATAAGTCATGTTATGCAAACTCTATGGTAAACACAGAAACAATACCTGTAGATTATGCACAGAGGTAATAAATAAGATTGCAACTATCCACTGCTAATAAGTCAGAAAAACACAGAGAAGAAAAGACTGCAAAAACTATAAGATAGACAGAAAACAATTACTAAAAGATAGTCTTACGTTCTTCTCTATAATAAATTGTTTTGAATACATTGATTAAATCCCCTGGTCATAAGACATAAGAGCATCTGAAGCAGTGGTTCTCATCCTTCCTGATGCTGCAACCCTTTAATACCTCATGATGTGGTGACCCCAACCATAAAATTATTTTTGCTGCTACTACATAACTGTAATTTTGCTATGTTGTGAATCATAATGTAAATATTTTCAGAGATAGAGGTTTGCAAAGGGATCACAACCCACAGGTTGAGAACTGCTGATCTGAATGGATTTAAAAACAACAACAACAAAAATCTGACTATTTGCTGTCTACAAGAGATACACTTTAGATTTAAAGACATGCACAGGATAAAAATAAGATATAGAAAATGATGTTTCTTACAAACAATAATGAAAAGAGAATAGAGTCTGCTATTCACATTCCAGGAAAAGATAATTTAAGTTTTTTTTAAAAAAGGCATGAAAGACAAAGAAGGGTATATGTAATGATAAAAGCAGCCAATTCACCAGAATTTGTATTCAGGGCACCCAAATATATGAAGCAAACATTGACAGCACTGAAGAAATACACAGCAACATAAAACAGTAGAAGATTACAATATTCCACTATCAGTAATAGACAGGACACTCAAACAGAAATCAGTAAATAAACCGTAGGCTGGAAAAGAAGAAATAGGCCAGATGGACTAAACTCACATATGAAGAATATTCTGTCTAGTGGACACAGAACTCACCATTCCCAAGTGTAATGGGACATTCTACAGTATAGACTGTTAAATCACAAAAAGTCTTAAATTAAATAAGGTTTAAGTCATATCAAACATCATTTCCATTCCTAAAAAAATGAAAGTAAAAATCAAAAATTCTCAAATATATGTAAATAAATAACTTACTCTTGTATAGTCAATGGGCCAAAGAATAAATCAAGATAAATTGAAAATGTCTTGAGACTAGTGATTAAAAAAAAAAAAGGACTAAGACTTAAGTTATTCAACATGACATGGTGTGTATAGTTAACAATACTCTGCACTTAAAACTTTAGTGTTAATTTAATGTTAAATATCTTTATTATGATTAAAAAGAAATGTAAAACTTGTTAAATGAGAAATAAATAGCAGCTATACTACAAAAAATATTATTCAGATATAGACAGTCGAGAACAAGGCTTCCTAAACTTTCCACTCACAACCCCTTTATACCTGAGAAATTTTTACATGACCATTGATATATAGGTATATAAAATAGGTATATATTTACTGGTACCAAATTACAAAAAATATTTTAAAGCAATTATTTGGTATACATACAATTTGACCATTTATTAAAAATTAAATCAAATTTGCTTACTAATAAGATGGACATGCTTGTTAATGTTCACATAAAGAACTGAATCTTGAGTGATTTGATACTGAAGGATAAAGAACATCTTGAATGTTTGTTCAAGTGATCAATGCTTATTTTTATAATCATCAATTCTGAGAACACCATTCTGCATAAATACATAGTACAAAATGCAGGAGTATGTTTAGATCCATTTCAGAAATTATGAGAAACTGCCCTAATCACAAAACAAAATTCATTGAATGTTTTCTCTTTGTAATTTTTATATATTTTAATTAAAATATAATTACAACACTTTTCCTCTTCCCTTTTCTCCCTCTAGCTACTCCCAAAGTTCCCAAAAATCTTAAATTGATAGCCTCTTCTTGTTCCATTATTATTGTTACATGTATATGTGCACAAGTATATAAATACAACCTGCCGGGTCCATTCTGTTGTTTGCTTTATATATATGTGGTTTCAGAGATGCTGTTTATATTAAATAACTAATGTTGGAGCTTATTCCTGATAGAACGTAACTCTCTCGTTCTCAGCAGTCATCAGTTGCCTGTAGTTCCTTATCCAGGGATGTGACTCTGAGATTTTTCCCTTCCATGTCAACATGTCTATTGATATTGCCATTGTTCAGATTTTGCTTATGCAGACATTTCTCAGAGAAACTGTTTCACAGCAGACTTCCTGGGGTTTTAGTTCTTACAGTCTTCCCATCCCCTTTTCTGTGATGTTTGCAGAACCATAGATGGAGGAGTTGTGATGCAGTTGTATCTGTTGGGGCTGGGTTCCACAGGACCTGTTGATGTCTGCTTCATGTCCAGCTGTGGATTTATGTGATGGTCTTCACCTCCTGTAAAGAGAAGCTTGCTGATAAAAGGTGACAGTTACACTTATCTGTGGGGATAAGGATAAGATTTAGAACGTAGTCAGGAATTAACTGGTCTAACAGAATGGTGGTAGGGTGTCTTCTAAGAGCTACGACCTCACTAGCCAGGGAAAGTTGGATAGGTTTCTAGTACCGTGTACGGTTTTCCTCTCGTTGAATTGGCTGAAGTGCAATTAAACAGTCATTGGTTACCACCAACATGTGGGTGCCACTTATTTCACATGTTGGCTGCCTTTGTGGATATCTTGCCATTCTGTTCACGCCATGGTTGGTAGGTATCACAGCTGGGTAGGACTACTAATCACTTCTCTCTCATGGCAGTTTACACAGTATTTTCTGGTACCCTGGAAGCTAGACCACAGGAAAGAGGCTTTCAGGTCAGATCCAGCTCAAGCAATTTGAGTATTGCGTCCTAGGTGTGCAGTATATGGGTACAGCAATAGGGGTTTAGCTTCCATCTCTGAGAGGCAACCAAGGGCAACAATAATAGACTATACTGTTTTGGGAGTCTCTTGAATTACCCTGACCAGTCATTCAAAAGGAGACGTCCCATGCCTATTCCTGGGGTTTGTTAGTCTGTTTCTTGTGGGGAGCATTGTCAGCCCCAATGGTGTAACTTCCTTTAAGGTATGTACATACACACATACCCATAAATATGTGTGTGCATCGTGTATGATTTTAGGTGAATATGAAATAAGATCCTTGAAACTTTATTAAATAACCTTGGTGTTATTTCTTCTTCCTCCTCCTGCTTTATGGACCTTTCCTCACTCACCAGACAATCCCCTCCCCAGTTTTCTTTTTCCTGCTTCATATCCCTGCTATTCCTGTCTCGAGTCCCTTGCCCTGCTATGGCCTCTTTGTACTTTCCTGGCTTCTGTGGCTACTCCACTTTGTATACTCACATCTGAAGACTTGGAGCTAGACATACAGCATTTGTCTTTCTGGGTCCGGGTTTACCTCATTCAGTATAATCTTTTCTAGGTCCATCTGTTTACCAAGCAAAGGTAGCTCATGAACCCACTGAATTACATTTTTTTTAAAGAAACTCAATTCAGCAACTCAAACAGCAATTTTTAAAATCAAATAATCTAAAGCAATGCAATACAGATATACACTAATTTGATCTTGAATGCTGAGGAATAGATACACCCAGCTCTGCCCCACCACCCTGTTAAAACACTGTTTGTAGAAGAGCAGAAAATTTTGTATGGACAGTACAAACACTGAAATGTATAATACACACTAGTCTCTCACACTGAAATTTATAATACACACTAGTCTCCAATCAGAGCCATGTGTTGCAAACAGCATGCATAGGCTTAGCACAGCATGACAGCAAGCAGCAGGGCAAAGTGTGCCTGTGCTCTCAGAACCAAGGCTGCAGTGAAGTCACGTGATGCAACACAGGTGAGCACTGTCAAAAACACCTCAGAATCATTACACATCAAACTTGGAATTCATTTTTGTTTGTTGCATATTCAGAAATCTTTCTCTGAGGCTGGAGAGACGGCTCGGCAGTTAAAGGCTCACAACCAAAGATCCAAGAAACCGCTCACTGTTTGTCAGCTATTTGAACCCCTACACATACACACACACACACACACACACACACACACACACAAAATTGTACAATTTCACATAGGGCCATGACTCCTAGGATAAGAAGCTGGGTCTCAGTCATCTAACCCAGTGGCTCTGAAGCAGTGAGATCATTCTTCATTTATCAGATTCCTGTAAAACCAAAATGGAAATCATAAAAGTGAACCACTAGTGTTGTGTTGAGTTTTTCAGGAGGTACCCAGATGCCAGACAGTACAGGCTAAGCCCCAGATCCCCCCAGGAACCCTGATCTAATCAGGAATGACATCACTGACAAAGAAGCCTAGGTCTGGGGAGGAATATGTCCTCATGCTGGAGTACCCGGAACGCCCAGCGAAGAATCAAGGCCATGGAGACAAAGGGACAGGTGATGATGGGTTTGGAAGAATGCTTAAGACTAACCACCAGGCAGCACACAGTCCCAGCTTCAGTAGTTCTGAATGTCTATTTGTTTCTGTTATAGAAACAACAGCCTTTCATTAAAAGAACTTCTGAAATTGCATAAGAGTAGAAAAGAAAAACGTATAATCTCAACAGTTATGTACACAACCATTAACATGTGAATGTTTTCTGTCTTTAAATGAATAGATTGTTGGGTTTTTGCTGAACTGTGTTCATTCTGTGTGTTCAATTTTGCATCCTGCTTTTTTCACACTGTTACAGCATAAGCATTTCCATTTGTAAACAACATTTTCGTTCATGGCTTCACAATATGCTTTGATGTGGTTGTACTGCATGGAATATTTATTTCTAATTTTTCACCACTTTGAATAATATTTGAATGGGCATGTAGATACAGTAGTGAAACCACCTTTTTAATGATATACCTGAAGAGAAAATATGAAGTCAACGAGTCTTAAGCATTTTCACACATCTTATCAAATCACTTTCATACTTCATTTATATGCAATTACAATCTTTAAAATTCTAAAAATAGAGATAAAAGTATTCACCATTATTCCCCTTAGGTCTGGAGGCTGACAACTAGTAAGTATTCTAGCATATTCTTTCACCATCATTTGAAAATACATACATTACATATACTCACTTATATGTGATTACTAAATTAAGACCATTGTATATAGGTCTATAACAGTTTAGTCCTATGTCAAAAATGATACTTCAGGGGCTGGGGAGATGACTCGGTGAGTAAAGTGATCTTCACACAAGCATGAAGATCAGAGTTCAGATCCCCAGAGCAAATATCAAAACCCAGAATGGTGCCTGGTGCCTGTAACCCCAGTATTATCTAGGGTAACAGAAATTAGGCTGAGCTCAGGGGCTCACTAGCCAGCCAGAAACACTTAGCTCCAGATATTTTTATATTTACTGTGAAAGGCACCTGTCTTGGCCAACTAGAAAGCCAGGAAATGCACAACACTCTTTCCTTGCCCTGTCTGTCTTTCCCTGCCCCCTGTGGTCTGTAAGAGAGGTGACCCTCCTGAACTCACTGGATTGATTAAGTTAAAAGCGGAGGAGGAGGCCTGCTCCTGACACTTGGGAAATGAGCCCAGTGGGATCTTCTGTTGCAGGAATGAGTAAGCCAGGAGACATCTCCAGTTCTGGGAGGTCCTGTGGTCAAAACATCCAGACACACCCCAAGATGACAGCTCCCTCTCAGTCCCTCCCTCCCCTCCGTCTTTGTTGTCTAGCCTGAAGGCTCTTCCTTCTCCTAGGACCTAGAGGCATACTCTCAATAAGTACAATATCCTGGCCCCTTTGCTTCTATTTGGAGTAACTCTGTAAGGTCATCCCAGCTTCCAGGTTCTCTCCAGGATTTGCTGGGCCTTTATTATGACCAAGTGATTTCTAACCCCAGCTTGCCCAACCGCTCCCCCCACATACCCCCCCCCCCCCCCCCCCCCCCCCCCCCCCCCCACCGCTTCCTTCACCTCTCTGCAGGTGTTGATCCTAACAGCTACCACAATGAACTTACACAGGTTCTTCCAAAGTCTCACTCTCTCTGTTGCCTTCCTGGGGTGGAGCTCCATCTCTGCCATCAGCTTGGTCCAAGACGCTAAGCAGTCATCAATGCTGGGCCTCATTTTTTCCCAATTTGCAAAGTAAGAGGCTTTGTCTTGTTTATCCACACCTCCTTACTTTAAGTGGATTTTTATGTGATCTCTGGTTTCAACAACAACAAAACTCATTTTTATAAAAATCATTGACCAGGAGCCAAAGCATTTGTTAGGATCCTAGTTATTAATGACTGCATATGACCCAACAGAGCCTGCCCCAGAGAAGAGCCTCCAGGCTAAACAGCTTCTCCCTTCCAGAGGAGGGCAGTTCAACTGAAAGATGCTGGCTACTATGTCCCTGGGGAGGTATCGAATCGAGAGCATACCACAGGACCATCCACACCAAAAGAAGTCACATGGCAGCCTCTCATTCACAAAAGAGATACATTACAGGCTCTATAATTCTAAGAATAAATAAAAGAAACAGAAACCAACCAGGCGGAATGCCTGCTAAATGTGCACCCAGTATTCTTGTTCTTTTACATAGGTAATGGTTCATTTCATCTTCACAGCACTCCCCATAAACTGGCCAACACCGTCTCCATTTTATAGATCAAGTTACAGAGGACATGTGACAGCACAGAGACACATGTCATCTATGTACAAGAGCCAAGACTACTTTCCTTGGTTTTACTGAACTGCAAAGTACATGCCTACTCCTGTGCCTGCTTCCTCCTCCGTGAGAGCTAGTGAGTACCTGGAGGGCAAGCCACGTGTCTTTCCCCTTGGAATCCTGAGTACCTGGCGTGGTGTCAATCACCTGTTACCAAACACACATTTATGACATTAATTACTTAAGATCTCAGATTCTCAGAGTAGCATTTCCATCGCATTATCATACAATCAGCCTTCTTACATCCCCTCCTAACTTTTCTTAAAATGCTTAGCCTTCAATGGAGACCAAATTCAAGAAAAATAGCTTATCTGCCCTACACAGTGAGTTCAATCCTATGCTGTTTGCAAGATTACTCCACCTGTCTCGGTGTCCTACTGATTACCCATAAACTGAGTATGCTTTGGAAAGATGGTTTAACATATATCTTAACATATCCATAAAAAAACTATCCTAAAGATACTGGATCATTCAATGAGACTCGGTGAGGCCGATGTATGTACTGCTGCCTCTGAGGTTATTATTGCTTTAATAAAACATGCTTTATAAACCTCATGAAGGCTGTAATTAAATTTATAAGCAGTTTTCTCACAATTTTAACAAAAGATGTCTAACTGGTGGTGTGTGTGTGTATGTTTTGTGAGTGTATGTGTGTGTGTTAAAATCCTGCTCCATAAGGATTATGGCTCCCCCGCTGTTTGGAAAAGATCATCTCACTTGTAACACTAATAACTTGAGCAGGGGAGAAGCTGGCCTGGTGAATGGAATGCACTTCACTGCACATCTTGGCTCAGCTAGAAATCGGAAACAGATGGTCCTTGCGGCTGCTTTCCCACTCGAGCCCGCTCACTGCCAGCCTGTGGTCTTCAGTGGGCTGCTGCTGGCAGTCTGTGACTTGAACATAGTAGGACGTGGCAAAAGAAATCAAATCTTTTCCAATGAGCAGCAAGTTATAATGAAATTTGACAGATCTGACATTCTATACCTAACATCTAGTTAGAATATATTAACCTTTTAGTTTTCTTAAGCGCCTTGTGTAGAAGTTGTGAATATACTTATTAGAAGCTTGTGTTGCGTACGTTCTCTTTTTCTTTCTTTTCTCCCCCCCCCTTTTTAACAAGGGGCAGAGGGTTTAGCCCAGTCTTGGATGGCAGCTGGCTAATAGAGAATGCAGAGAGAGATTAAAAGTCAAGGAACTTCTAAATAGAAACGAGGCGCGCAAGAGCTGCTACTAAGGGGGAAATTAATTCTTTGCAGGACCTGGTGGGTGAGTTCCTACTGGAAAAAGCATCAGTGCTTTTTCTTAAGGACAAAATCTACATGTTTGCATGCACACACACACCACACACAGGCAAACAATATGACCAGTCCCACAGTATATCATTCAAATGGAATGGGCCCGTCTGGACCCTGTGTATTTTCAATACTGCCTTTTTGGTTTATGAATTTGCTTCTGCCACACTGCAAGGTGGCTTAAGACACCAGTGTGTTTAAGTCAGGACACTCATACCTAGAAAGGATGTGCACCTGTACAGAGAGCTTTGCCACTTTTATTGAAAAAAAAAAGAAAGGGGGGGAAGGAAGAAGGAAGGAAAGAAAGAAAGAAGGAAGGAAGGAAAAGAAGGAAGAAAGGAAGAAAGAAACCTTCAAAAAAGATGGGGTGGGCCTTTTTCTGGAGGAGCTGAACTTCCTACCTTCCTACATCAGCTCTTCCGCCTGTGTCAAAGCTGATGATGACTGACAGCACACTCACTTGAAGAACTGCAGTGTACTTTTAGCTGCATTTAGGGTTTTTTCCACCTGACTACGGTTAGAGGAAAGACCTACGTATTAATAGTAGGTAATCTCTTTTCAGTACAGGCTTCTCTTTTCTTTCCTTTTTAATCTTCCATGCCCATTTGCCCTAAACTGGTCTCTGCAGCCTCGGCAATGGGGTATCTTTCTAATTCCAGAGATTCTGAGACCGTGGTGATTCATAGTATTTGTTAAGCCCAACACCTAATTCTGCAAAAGAAATACAATGTATCTACTTTCTTAGCATAGGAAAAGCATGGGGTGGGATAGTTTCTACTCAAGCAGATGTAGGCTAAATTGTTCCCTTTTTGATTTTTAAAACAAAATCTTGTCTGTAGTTCAGATTGGACTTTTATGTGCAATTCTCTTGCCTACATCTCCTAGGACCACAGGTGTACACCAAGACACCAGGATGGTCTTTGATCTTCCTTAACATGAATCTTTTGGTAAGACTCTTACCTTTTGGACTCGGACCTGAAAACTGAAAATAATAGCAACCTCCTAGGACTGTTGAGCATGCTTCACGTGCATCACCTAAAAGCATCTTAAGAGATGCCTGGCATACAGCAGGTGCTGCATCCTATCAGTGACTTCAGAGGTAATGCCAGGGATGGAAGGGCTGGACTCCACCCCTGGACTCCATCCTCACTCTATTTCTAACTTAGTAACTCTAAATAGAACACTTTGCCTCCCAGCATCTGCTTCTGATTGTGAAGTATGGTTAATAATAAGTCTACCTCACAGGAACCTACCTGGAAAAAAATACTTAAGGCTCTTGGAACATCGCCTGGCTGAGAGGAAATGCTGGATAAACGTTAGCTGTTATTACATGCTGTGTTCAAATCACGTGCTCTTGTAGAGTTTCACATTTCCAAGGGTTCTGGAAACAAAGCTTAAAAGGAGAGGGAAATGCATTTAATTGCTGGCACTACAGAAATGCTATTTAATGGATGGATGAATGGATAAAAGACATATGTTCATCAAAGACAGGTAGTGATACAGCCAGTCTATCTGGAGTAGACACAGAAGAGTGACGGAGATAAGGAAGGCAAAGGCAGTCAAAGAGCTGCAGATCCCTGTGAGCTGCAGCTCCCTGTGGAGTGAGACTCTGACCCAGACTGTGTACTAAAAGGGGAAACAGCATGAACAGAAAGGAAAGAGGAGTCTGCCGGACTGTGAGGCCGCAACAGGCCCTCTAGGTGGGCAGACGTCTGTGTCTTCTTGTCATCCTGGCCTGAGCAGTGGGGAACTTCCTGCCCTCCTCACGGCCCTCCCTCGGAACCAAAAAAGACACCACCTTGCCTTGGGAATCTCAGGTGTAGATGGGAAGGCAGGCCGCTGGAAGACATGGTTTGGGGAGAGGGGACTAGTCTCAGAGCTGGGATGGAATAAGGCACAGGTTACTGGGGGAGAACAGAAGAGAGATAACCCAGCCTCACAGCACAGGACCAGAAGACAGAAAAACAGGGCGCTTCTCAAGAGGGGCACAGCATAAACAAAGTAGTAGTAACAACACAGCACTTGTGACATATTAGGAAATATGCACTTGATGCATATTTTTGCTTACAACTGCACATATACACACACATATGTACACATGCCTACAAAATAAATGTTATTTTCTTTGATTTCCTGATTAATAAAGGACACAGAAAATCAGAAAAGTTAGTTAAAATAGGAGAGGCCACACAGTCAGTAACTCCCAGAACAGGGTATGAGACTTCAGAAACAGTACTCTCAACCATTCTACTACCCAAGCCTCTGAAAAAGCATTAATATTCCATTACACATTGCCTTTCATCAGCACAGAACCAGATTCTGGACTGTTCATCGGTATTGTACACCTGTTGACAGCAGTCTTAGAGGCTTATACCCCAGCACACTAGAGGAAAGACCCAGCTACAAATCTTGTGCTCTGGGATCACTGTCTGTTTGTTTTTGCTTTTTCATTATATAAAGTGGATGTTTCATTTGGGGAACTTGGTCTGTGATGACCAGAGCAAGGTTATAAAGTCACTGGCACTTGGCCTATGGTCCATTTTCCTCCTAGTGCTTCCCCTTATCACCTGGACCTTGTTCTGTCTCCTGATTGTGCAGCTAGGGGACCCCACTTGTTGTCATACATACTCAAGGGAAGTTAAGGAAAAAAACAAAAAGCCCAGACTCTATGGGCTTCTTTCCCGATGGGAATGCTGCCTTTGCCTTAGCTTCACTCACGTGCATGGAGACGCGTTCAAATGACAAGAGTTAAATTCAAACCATGTAGCTGCTTTCTGTTATATTTTTTTTTTTCTGACTGAAGGCAAACCGTTTAGATGTTTGTTTCCAAAAAGGCATCTGTCAGCAATCAAAGAAGGGAAAATGCATAAAGCAACGCAATTGTTTGGAGTAGCATTTCCTGGATCATGTTAAATGCTTGAATTGTTCCCCATTATGCTCACCAAATAATTTTATTTCCCACAATAATTGCAATATTTAACATGTTTTATTTAATCTTGTTTTAAGGCTATTAACGATGGGCCACACTGTGAAAAGACTGCTTCATGAGAAAGGGCAGCTTCCGTCAGGCTTTCAGTTGACAATGATCAAGTTAAATGTATCGAATTGTTCTGGATTTAAAACTGTTATCCAAAAAAACATCTACCATTTCTTCGTTCAAGACGACTACTGTGTTATCTGCTACAAAGTCCTCTCAGGTATTCCATCATTCACAAAAGGAAATCTGGATGCCAGTTTAGGCAGTACCCCATTCATTCATAAATAACTGGGCAAGCACACGATGTTCTGAATCCCGGAAATGCTGTGCCTCAGAGGACAGACACCTCCAACATCAGAGGTTTCTGACAGACACACTAAGACATGGAAACGCCGCAACCTCATGAGTATACATGTCCATGCACCTTTATGCAGGAGAGGAAGCTGGAGAAGCTGGAGTGGGAAAGAGAGTCTAAGGGAAGTGAATGGGTGGAACAGGGGGTAGATTCAAAGACAGAATGCTGCTTCCTTTTCCTATTCCTTTGTGGGGCAGGGGTCAAGTTACTATTTTACATTTTACATAGAATTTACAAACTCTTTTCTTGTCTTTCTCCAGATGGTGACTGCACAAGGCTGTGGGGGTTCTGGCCGGGAAAGTTGGGGTGCATTTCTGGAAGGAGCATGTGTCCCTCAGCAGATCCTGACACCAATCTAACATTATGCTGCCACAGATTCTTCGAAGAGATCTGAGACCAAGGACGTGCAAGCACAAAGAACCTTCCAAAGAGTGAGAATAATTCTCCTAGCCCAATGTTATTAGAAGATTACAATGGGGGACAAGAAAAGAACAAATACCCCATTTAGTATATGTGCTGTTCATTCCTAAATGCAGCCTGTGAGCCATGGCTGAAATGAGAAAATACCTCTGGTTCTAAAGACTAAAAGTTACTTTCCTGAAATTATTTTGGTCGAAAAAGAGATATCTACTGTACTACCATAAGGCCAAATAGTTAAAAATAAATAAATAAATAAATAAATAAATAAATAAATAAATAAAAAATAACTCCTACTACTATTAAGGAATAGGCCATAAAGAAAAAAAAAGCCATCCAATTTAACTTCTTTGCAACTTAAAGACCTGAACAAAAGCTCCCAAAACACAATTAGGTTGAAAATATGACTAGGAAAAATCCATCAGGTAGTTGGACTGTAAAAACACAACTCTTCAATGATCAGAAGTGGGTCGTTTTGGGAAATAGTGATCAATTCACCCGAACCCTGAGGTGCCCACATGGAAGGCCTCTGGGCACGGAACTGTGTGGATTGTCACTGGTGGGTGTCGGGGACCCCAGGGTAGCTCATCTTCAAAACAAAACTCGGGCTGAGGTTGCAGTGTTGCTGCTGCACAGGTGCCTTCTGCAGCCCCAGCACAGCTCAGCTCACAGCAATGACAGCCACCAAATGCAAGTGACCCAATACAAGAGATTCTGCACACTTCCCTTTCCCCATTAGGCTTGTATTTGGCAGCTGTCTAGAGGTTTTCCTACCTAAAAAAAAAAAAAAATCATTTTTCTAGTACTTCTTATTGCTAAGTCCAAGTTCTTGTGTGTGTTTTTCATGAAAAAAAAAAAAGCTTCACTTGAAATCCCTACAAAAAATGATGGCTAGGTCACAGTTAGGAAATCAGAGTTAATTTTTCCTGACTAAGGAGACTCTCGTATTCAATTTAGCCTGAATTGTGTAAAAATGAATTGATAATGAGTGCATACTTTATTTTTGAAGAATGAAGATTCCAGAATTCATGTGAACAACATCAGAAATATAGATATATAGCCTAATGTTGGCTAGAATGAGTACCACATCAGGGATGCAGTAATTTACTCACATGGAAACACAACTAAACACAATGCCAACTGAACCAGAAAGCAAGAGACTCCGGTGCTGGCATCTTGGATTTAGGTTCTTTCATAACCAAATTAACTAATGAATTAATTAAAAATAAAAAAAAAAACCAAACAAGGTAAAGAAGGAGAAATATTTTGCCCCTGGGATTTTTTTCTCCTTGGAAAGCCTGTGCAGTTCTTCCCAGATTTAGTTTTAGATTCTTTGCTTTGCTTCTAAGGGAGATATGCAACCCAGCAAAACCGAACCAAACACTTCCTAAAATGCACAGCTCACGTTCTTGAGGAGAGTGGCTGTGAAACAAGGATACTGAATCAGACTTAAAGTCTGAGATGGGGGGCGGGGGGGAGGGAAAAACGCCCCAAACATTGCATGATAGTCTCTAAGCAGTTCCATCTGTCAGGCAGAAATTTTAGGCTAATAGCCTGTGGCGATCTCCCTCCGCAGTCCACTACCTGCCTTTGTCCTATTAAATCTCTTTATCTCCATAAAAAAAAAAAAAAAAGGGGGGGGGGGGGTTGTTGGAAGGAAAGGAAAAACCTTGCAGACCAAAATCATCTGAGTGATGAAGCCCTAATTTTAACCACCTCCCTTTGATGTGTAGCAGTGGGCTCTTGTTTTAAAGAGGGAGCAGGGAAGACAGTGCTAGCAGCAGACTTCTCATCTCCACTTCACCTTGCCACTGGGTCTGGGAGAGATTGGTTCATTGTCAAGGAGATTTTTTTTTTTTTACCCATGATTCCATATGGTATGGACCGGACTACATGTTGCCCCACATGCCACTGCAAATGTTTTCTCAATTAGGTGTCTTATCTCCCGTGAGTTAGCATCAGATGAAGCTTGCTGACAGCGTAATGGCAGGGAAGGCTTCCGACGGCTCCATCAAATGGCAGCTTTGCTACGACATCTCGGCCAGAACTTGGTGGATGGTGAGTTGGCAGCCGGGACTGCCTTTTTTTTTTTTCCTTCCCCCCCTCCTTTTCTACTTTCCCTCCCTCTCTGACAAAATGTCCCAGACCTCACATTCATCAAACTCACATTTGATTTTTTTCACACTCTTCTGTGAGGCTGCCTCACACTGCTTCCTCTTGCCACCCTCCCTCTCCCTGACACTCTGCAACTTGAGTTCCCAGTAATGCGTGCCCTTGTTTTCTATGGGACAGTATCTGGTGTTTGGGGGTTTTTATATCATATTATTATTATTATTATTATTATTGAAAATATTTTTAAGAGTATCGAAAGTTTTAAAGTGGAATTCTGTATTTTGGCCACAGACGTCTGCAGATAGAAAAGGAGCTGTTTGTCCTGTCCCTTGGGTTTTGTGTCTTCTCTCTAGCTTCACCTCCTCTTCACTTCTGTTTTTGAGAACTATGGGACGCATGGTTCTCCTTGGCTGTGAAATTTTCTAGGGGTGCATGTTGAGCACTGGAGAAAAGCAAGCCCTGTGTGAATCCTTTCATGCCCCAGTAATTGGAATGCCTCAAGTCACCTGTGAGAGTACTCCATTCCTCATCTTCTATCAGGGGACCAGAGCTCTCACATCTAACTTTTCCATGTTTGTTTATGTGGGAGCAGCAGCTCTTCCATTTCTTAGAACCCCCAAGTCTGAGTGGAACAGATCCACACACTCTTTCTTTCAGTTACTCTGGGCAAAAGAAAGTTTGAGGAACTTCTAACTTGTAGCTGCCGAATGAGTTAACTCACATGTCATGGTCAACCAGGCCAGACAACCTTTGACTTCTGGGATCTATAAGAGCTAGAGTGAAGTGGGGGGATGTACAATAGCTCATTGTCACAAGAGACGCTGGTCCTGTGAGGAAGAGAGTCCCAGAATCATTGCTGTCCTCGTTAGGGTGGTGTCCGTTAAGGATTAATTCGTTAGCACCGCATTCCTAGTTTTCCGTAATTATTATTCTTGCAGCAAGCGTAAATTCTTCCAGGGAGTGAAAAAAAAAAAGTTTGCTCCCAGGACAATGAATGTATTATCCGTTCCTAACTGGACCGTGAACTTCAGCTCATTTCACATAGATATCAGTTTAAGAAAAGGAAAGTGTGTGATGCTGAAGGGGGAGCCTGGCGAACGGAATTACAAAACAGGGCATGGTTTACTATACGATCTACAGAAAAAGTACTCTCCCTTCCTGGACAAATGGTGCTATCATTTTGGCAAGATGTAGGAATTCGGAAGACTGAGCCTATTAAAAGTGAACTACTGCAGGATTCTATTCAGCTGCTGCCTGGGATTCAGTATGTCCATTCCAAGGACTTGAGTAAAAGTAGTTGTGGGTATGTGTGTACATGAATGTTTTCTCTTGTAATTTCTTAACTAGACATCAGAAACTTTACCAGTGGCTGTGGGGACAATATTACAGACGGCTTTTGGCTAATGAGACTTGCAATCGTCTATCTATTAGGACCCTGAACTTTTATTCAAGGCATTTATTTCCCCATTAGACTGTCTGCCAGCAAGAGCAAGGTTTGCTTGTATGAGACGGTGATATTGCTTCGATTCACACAGCTTGTTAAGCACTACAAATGAATTTACTGATTAGTTTGGCAATTATTTTCTAGGCTAAGTTGTAAGCTTGAAAAAAAAACTGTGCTGATGCCATGTTCTGGGTGAAACACTGTTTCCTTACTGTATTTCAAGAGGTCCTAGATTTTATAGACTGTTACTTTTTATGGCAAATTGTCTCTTTTATTATTATTATTACTTCTTGCAAAGATCACCAAATGCTTCTTACTTTCTTTCTTTTTTTTTTTTCTAATTTGGAAAACTATAATTTCTTTACTTTAAAGTTTACTTGGAAGTTGCTTTTCATTTAAAATTCTTTTACAGATGTTTTACCGCAGGGAATATAATGTATAAAAGTGGTGGGAACATTTAGCAATGCATTTGACTAAAGATAAACAATGCTGGAAGCTTGCACGCTGCTGTTTCGGCTGCATACTGCAGAGAAGTTTCTGCAGTGCTTCTTGATTTTTGCTTTGAATAAGGGGTGAGAAATCTACAGGCTCTTTAGAGAAGTTGTAGAAATTACCATAGGGAAAAATCAAAAATTTAGTTCCCTTAGGGCTATTGTACACCATAGCATTTCAGACCTACCAGTTACAAATAATTCTGACATAAATTCCCATTACTGGTAGTAAACTAAGAAAAGGCTTTGATGAAGGAGTCACAACTAATTAAAAGAATACAAATTTCACATTTTTTTTTAGATCGTCTTCCTTAAATAACCCTCACTCCTTTTCCCTCAGTATCATCACCTTACTAACCCAAACAATTTTTTCCAAACTGAAAAAATAAAGAAGCTTCTCCTGGCTCACATGGTTCTTCAAGCAAAGGGCAATTCAAGATCTGAATTTCACATTAAAAGCAAATAAAACTTTAAAATTACCTCCTGTGTCATCTGGCTGCTCAGACTCCGGGCTCATAGTGGGAACCTCCGGCTTGGTCCTCCCAGCATACAAAGGCAACTCAGTGAATGCCCCCTCCGCCCATGGAGACTCGGCCTCAGCTGCCAGCACGGGGATATGCAATTTTGCTTTTTAATGAATCGTAAACAATTTGTATGGCAAATGAGTTTGTTTGTTTTAGTTTGGGGGCATGTGCTGGGCCAGGTTATGGAGGATCATCACCTATTCCAGGATTTAGGTGCAAATGGGTGGAGCTCTGGATCACTTTTTAATTTTTTTTTCCTAAATAATAAAGACACACTAGAATGAAAGAAACCGGTCAATAAAAGATTAAGAAGAACGCCCCCTCTCCCCGCTCTTTTCCTCCCTGCCCCCCATAACTGCTCTGGTGTACAGTGGAGTTTAGTGCTCTTTCTGATAACTAACTGGAAATCAGTTGATTGAAGTAATCACCATTCTTTCTGAATATAAGTTTCATCTTTGTCTTTTAAAGACTACTTCCAGTTAAGAAACAGTTATTTTATGGCATAAGTTGCTGAGAAAGGACATCTCTGGCTATTACTTCTTTAGGTTAAAAGTTAATGCTTTCTTGAAGGACATTGAATATAAGAAATTAAAAATGTATTTTTATATCAAATAGAGCAAAAAAAGTATGTGAGATACTCCAACGTCTAATGAAAACTTGTATTCAAAGGCACCAAGTTGTAAACAACTGGGGGTTGACAGGCAACCGGGTTCAAGCATGCACATTTTAACAGTAATTACCTTTGGCACCGCCACTTATGGGGAATCTTTTGATATCTGAGCCACGTCTCTAATGCTTTAATCATGTAAATCAAGAAATAGATATTGCGTATCAACTGCATCTCACTGTGTTGTGACATCTCTAGTTGAAACTTTCCGACAGAAAACTAAAGAAAGCGCTCACAAAATTTTTCCCAACTCTAAACAAATTGGAAATGCCCAGAATGCACATATATGCTCCAAGAGACTTTCACCCACTAAAACACCTCCATTCTCCCCATACGGCTTAACAATCCTCCTGGCCAAACTAATTTAGCGATAAGGGATTGTTATGGGAAAATTTGTCTGCGAATTCCAAAATACACTTGTCTTTCTTCTATCATTCAAATTTAAAATTTATGATGACTAAAGCAAAAATTACTGGATGATTCTGCAACTAGCTGTTGTTACCCAGGCCAAATTCCTAACCAATTATTTTTGACAATTTCTTTAGAAATCGACACATTAATTTTCAATCAATAATTGTTGTTTAGTCCAGTTGTTTACAACTCAAACTTGGTATACCAGGAGCATGCTTGGACAAGAAGGATCTGGTACGCTTTGTGATATAAATACCTGTTTTTTAAAATATGCATGTAAAAAGCATGTTTCTGTGAAATACTGTCTTATTCTGTTTATCAATTAAAAGCCTTCACCTGCAGTCTACTTCCACAAGGACTGGCAGCTTCATGTTTATGGAAACCTCTTGCTGCTGTTTGCTTGAATTCACATTGTGAGCCACATTTCCCATTTCAATTTTTAAATGATAATTGTCAACTGAACAACTTTTCTTAATGACCATTTTCTGTGTGCCTTTGAAGGTAATGCCTAATGAAGATTTTCCTAGGAATTGGCACTAGCCTTTTCAAGATAATGACTGAAATAACTTGAAAATTGTAAAAAAAAAAAAAAAAATGGTAATAAATGAAAAGACTCAAAAAGAGGAGAACCAGGAAAAAAAAAAAAAAGCATGACATCGTCTCAGTACCTGGTCTATTTTTAGAAGAGTCCGTGATAAACATATTTATATACCTTGAATTTAACACATTTGTGTGCTTTAAAAATATTTTTATACAGTGAATGGCTTGATCTGAGCTCATTATTAAATAAACAACTTTAAGTAGCCACCATTGTGAATAAGTGTAACCATATGATGTCTAGGAATATCTACCAACCTCAAATGTTTCTATGCCCTCAAATATTCTTTTTCTCTCTCAGCACTGGAAGTAATAGGTTCTAAAAAAAATCTGAATGAGGTAAGGTTGACTTTTCTTCTTCCACATATATTAAGAATTTATCCTTATCGTTTTCTTTGAGGTCAGCCCTGTACAACCGCTTTTCAAATACAATTCACTATTCTTAGAGAGAAGCAAATACATTAGACTAGTTCCTTTTTTTTTCTCCTTAAATCTAATTATGGTCCAAATCTGCTTCATTCGGAAATGTGATTGGCTGCTTAAGCTAGCCTGTGCTCTTCTGCTATCATTCTTAAAAATCTTGATTTCCTGTTGTTACGGTCGTATTTCTCCTGTGAACTTTAGACAGTGAAATAAACGCTTTGTCTTTCCTTCTTTTCTAGCTGATTTTCCTTCACCTGTCCTGAATATTGTCAGGAGTGTTTCTAATTTAAAACCAAGAGAATCAGGGGCTGATTAGAAGACAGGAAATTGGAGGATTAAGCTGTCTGGTTGCACTTCCTTTACTTATCAGCACTCAGTAACTCACTCTAGATTGCAAACTCAACAGGACAGTTTTGACAATGCATTGTTCTTTCTGGATACTTGCATACATACAGTGAGAGTGTACGGCAGCCTGTGCAAGCCCACAATCACACGCATTTGTGAGCGTTCCTGTGTGCACTTGTGAGTACGACGAGAACAGAATCTGCAGCTGGTAGTTATAAGTGGGTATTTTAAAGTGGGAAAGTCCTGAACCAAATCGGGGCTTATAATGTACACACTAAAGTTCATCTAAAGAATATCATTCCAGGTTAGTTCTGGGAAATTGTGTGAATAATGGAATGCTACAAGGGGAAAATCAAGATGCGCTTTTGGAAGTAGATGCTGGTAGCCCTTATGCAGTCGCTCTCTCTGGGTTTGGCTCAGAAGTGCAAGCACTCCTATCGAATAGAGAGGTAACTCAAAACAAGTGAATGAGTTAATCTAACAGGATTCCCGAGGCCACTTTGGGATCCCCTTGCCTGCAGACAAGAATGGATTCTTTCTTCTTGTGACAGAGAGTCTTAGTGCTCCAGATGAGCTTATATTATGAAATGGACTCAAGGAAGGGAACAAAACAGTAGAGCAGGACAAGAGCATAAAGATTTGTCTTATGTCATCTAGTCGCCCAAAATTAATAATATAACACAAGTAAATTGACCTTATAAATTTCTACTGTGTTGTGTATATTTGCAGGGCTGCATTCTAGAAGCCAGGCTGCAAAGTCCTTCTTTTGACCTCCCTCTGCCCACTGTCTTGCCCTCAAAATGAATCTGCTCATTTGATTTATGAGTGTTCTTGGGGGATATGTACGTTTTTCCTAGCTTGTCCTGCAGAACGCTGGGGGATGAAGAGAGGAAGAAGGTATGATGTGACAAAAGGGGTTGGTTGGTGGGTTCAGAGGGTAAAGAGGGAATCAGCATTTAAGGGCTTCTTCAGACAGACCGTCACCCCCTCATTTGTGCATCACTGACAAGGCCCAGACATCAGCTGCTGTTTCAGCTCACAGGTGGGAAGGAGTCCCTCAGTACCTTGGTACATATCTCCCCCTAATAGGTAGCATGGATAGATGTCAATCTGGTAGATATACGCTAGATGCTTTGGATATTTATGATCATATCACAAACCTACTTTATATCTAAAAGAAGCAAGATAATCAAGGGTTTCCCATCACCCAAGACAATGCCCAATTGAAAACAAGCTGCTTAGGCTGTAGAGTCCCCTTGTTTAATGTAGACCCATTTGTCTCAGGTGAATGAATCATTAGAATGTAACACTCCTCAGAACTTTAGAGGATCTGGACCACCCATTGGCAGAGACACGAGTCTGTTTGCTATAGAGGTACGAAGTTTATAATGTGTCGGAAGGAAGGACGGACGGGACACCAGTCTTATGGCAACAGCTCCTGACCTGAAAGGGTGCTCCATCTTCCCGTTATGCAACAGGAATGAGATAAAGAGATAATGAGATAAAGAAATTGTGAGAGACCTGCCAGTCCTAATAAGTAAATCCAGTCATTTTTAAAAATACACATTTCACCAAAAATGCATGTTTAGAGGGGAAAGTGAACACAGCGTGTTTAAGTTTTTGAAGAATGGTAGGGACATTTTTTTCTGTTATTTAATATCTATTTAGTGAATATTTCACTTATGGTTTTAAGTGAACTATCCATTTTTCAAAAGGGCATTTTTCCACAGAAAAGCATTTATTCTCTCCTCTCTTTCTTCTCTTCCTTCCCCCACCCCTCCTCAAAGCACAATGATAACCTAGAATGTTGGTGTTGAAGATTAGTGTTGGACAGTTTTCATTGCCACAGGATTTTCTAATTAAAGGTTGGTCCCAATACAGAGCTTTCAATAAGAGAAGACATAATACAGGCTATATATGTCTAATGTCAATGATCTTAATATACTCACTACAAATAAACACCTATTCTTCAGACAACTGCTGACTGTAAACAATACATCTTTTTTTTTTTTGGTGCCATGTGTTGGACAGAATTTTTTATTCCTTGTAAGTCAAGATTTGTGTGTGTGTGTGTGTGTGTGTGTGTGTGTGTGTGTGTGTGTGTGTGTGTGATCCTTGATATGCACATGCTGTTGCCCAGCTGACTACTTTAAGGGGGTAATATGGACCAGGTCAAAGGTGGAGATGAATGACTCCAGCCAGAGCAGCCTGCTCAGAGCCTTCATGGGGAAAGCTGGGACACATAAGCAGAATTGGGCACTTGATACAAATAGCTGATCCACATTAGACCACATAGCCCTACATGACTAGTATATAGACAAGCCTATACTATCTAGAGGACGGTTACACTCAAGTTCCCAGGACAGTCCCCTCTGCTGCTCACCCCCAATTTTCCTCAAGCACCTTCTCCACAGATGTGAGGCTTTTACTCATGCTAATGAAATGGCTTAGCAGCTGGATTTAATAAACCCCCTTCAGATGCTGAAAAGATAAACATTGTCAACTAAATAATTGATTTCATCCACTTATTTAAGAAGCAATTAAAATCAGCATACATTGTTCTGGCTTTCTTATTTTAAGAAAATAGTAATCTCACTTCTCATTTTGTAACCATGTAGGAAACAATCTGCTAACAGGTGTTACTGAGGTGCCCCATGAACGGTAGGGAATCGTAGAAAGGCACGTTGCCCAACACTCAGGTCAAAGTGTACACAGTATTGTTGGTAGGGCTCTTAAGAAATGAAATATGAAAAGAACTGAAATAATTATAAAAGGGGCTGCTCTAACTTCTCAATTAGAAGTCAAGAAATAAAGCTAAACACACAAAGTCACAAATCCAACTATTTTCTACTCAAGCACATCAGCTAACAAATTCAATGGGGAAACACTGGGTCCATGAGAGCTGGAAAGCAACAGCTGTTTGCCACAGTGCCTATAGTGCACAGTAACCACACAGAATATGTCTGCTACCTGGGATTTCGTGCTCTGGGTGCACACCATGGATCACAAGACAAAATGAGATTCCAACATCAAAGAGTTCACTGGACAAAACAGCAAGAGACTTAAAGGCAAACACCCTGGGGAAAAGATCAGAGCCCTGCAAACCACACTGCCGGCTAAGCCATACACATCTGCTCCTTTCCTCCTGGCAGGTTGTTGTAGGCAGAAGGAAGGCAGAGGACTAGTGAGTATATCAAATAGGAAAGGGGGCCCTGGGGCAGGACGGGCACCAAGCACACTATGGAGGCATCAGATATTGGAAGAAGTTCATGGAAAGCAAAAAGGAAGTCTGGGGATTGCAGATTGCCAAGCCTACCCCAATCTCTCCACTATGGCCTTGTATTTCCAAAAGAGCCTTGGCATCTCCATTGGTTTCTGGGCTGTGAGAACAAAAAAAAAAATGGGGAGGGGGGATTTTTCCTTAAGCACTTGGGCTTGGATAACATGCCCATTTTCTCCTCCCAGCAAATTCAACCCCTTCTTCAATACCCAGCAGAAAGGAAGGCTCCTTTATGGAGCCTTCTCTGGTCCCAGAAGCAGAAAGAGTCACTTCCTCTACCAGCCCCAGGTACTCTTGCTCAGAGAATCCCTTCATTGGCTGCCAAACTGTGCTGGAGTATTTTGATTTGCTCTCTACAACTATGCTGTCTCTTTAATAACTTGAGTCTAGGTCTTAAGCATCGTATCTCCAGCATCTAGCTTATAGCATAGACTTAAAAGAATCGTAGCTCAGTAAGAGTTATTGGAAAGTGTGGGCAGAAAGGCCCAATGGACCTTTTTCTGTGTCTCCCCCAGAGAGGGACCATTCACTAGACTTGGGTCCTACCACCTGCTTATGAGACCTTTGGCTACCGTTTGAGAGCCTCCTGTGTGTGCGGTGGGTTCTGCAAGCACTTTGCACAAGGTGAGCTACAGTTCCCAGGGTCTCTGTGAATGTGCCACTTACACTTCCACTGTACCAGGGAGGAAACTGAGTCCTTGCTAAGGTGAAGGTGCCAATAAGGGGTTTGAGCGTCCAAAGCTGATTCTGTCAGCCCTTCACTGCAATGGTATTAATACGCCCGGCACTGTCACACTCCCATGCAAGCTCCAAAGACAGTGGCCTGTGATCAGATTATTAAATGAAGAAAGATTTCATTCGGTTTACACAGAAGACTGGAGCCCTAGAAGCCAAAGTTCTCCTAAACTCAAACTCACCCCAAAGCCCAGGTTATAGGAACCCTTCTATGAAATAATCATTGGGGCCATTGTTTCAAGAATATCAAGCAAGCTCTTCCCCCTCCTCTGAATGACATGTTAGCAGATTTTCTTTTCTGTTTTCTATTTTCTCTCTGCTTTTGTTTGTTCTTTCATCTTTTTTGAAACAAGCATGTATTATTTCCTTATAAAAATGATACTTAGGGGAGGGGAGATGGCTTGCTTATTAAATTTACTTGCCTCACGAGCATGAGGAACTAAGTTTAAGATCTCCACAAGTGACATAAAAATCTGGGTGTGGAAGCATGCACCTGTAATCCTGGCACTAGGGAGATGAAAACATCCCTTTGGTGTGTGGGACACCCAGTCTAGCCAAACCTGTGAATGCCCAGGTTGGATGAGACACTGTGACACAGAAACTAAGATGGAGAGCAATGAAGGAAAATATAATATCAGCCTCCAGCCTCCATGTGCACACAGGCATTCACACAAACACACCCATATTCACACACACACACACACACACACACACACACACCACACACATACCACACACACACCACATACACTCACTACATACACACACATCACACACATAACACACACAACACACAACACACACATGCACACACCACAAATGCCACACATACGCATGCACACATACAAGAACACATGCACACACATGTGCAGATGTGAATACATACACAAATTGAGATTTAACAAAATCATAATTGCTAAAAATGTGAGTGCTCATTGACTTCATAAGAATGGCAATAGCACCAGCTGCTAGTGTCCATGAACATCTGAGGGCTTGGACTTAGAAAATGACTATGTATGTTAAAGTTACAATACCCATTTCCTTCATTACATCCTCCACTTACCTGTGCACGTAAGGCATCGTTTCCTATGAGTTGTGTAGTTCTCCGCATTCCTCAGTGAAGCAGCTGCCAAGAGCACAGATTTCAGATTCAGGCTGCCTGAATGAATACTAGCACTGGAATGGAATGGACAGTGCCTAAGAACATTCTGAATGCTTCTGCATCTCCAAATTAGAGATACAACAGTCACCATTGTGGGGTTTAATAGAACAGTGCACATTGCACAAGCCAGAAACCTGAGAGCTATTCTGACCCCTTCCTCTTACATATTCCATCTGTCTAATTCAACATAGACCCCATTACATTTATTTTCTAGGTAATTCCTAAATTCTCCATCCACCACTGTCTCCCAGTCCAAGCTGCCATCTTGACTCACCCACATTACCACAATAGCTTCCTAACTGGTCTCACCACATCTGTCTCTGCCTCCTGCAATTATTCTTCACACTGAAGGCTAAAGGACCTTTTCAGACACAGGTCATCTGTCATCTCAATAGACTGCCCTTGCTTTTAGAGAAAGAGTAAAACCCCTCACCAAGCCTGCATGCTTCTGCCTCTCCAAGCCTGTCTCAGGCCATTCTTCTCCTTGAAAGGACTCATCCCCGAAACTGAACTGCTGTCAGGCCCTCAAACTCTCAGCACCTCAGATGCTGGACACATTCTTCTCCTTTCCCCAGAAAATGTTTCTCTTTGTCGTTAGCATTTTAACTACCCTTCTCAGTACAAACACGCTTTCTGGGGATGCCTTTGCTGCCCCACCCCCAAACTGTGTCGGAGAGCTCTATGTCTGTGTTACGGGATCGCAGAGCACTCCAAACCTTGATACTTAAGCAAATAGAGCACTGTTTACATTCAGAAATGTGATTGCTTAATGCTTTATTCCCTCCATCATACCATAAGCTCCACAAGAGATGTTGCTCATACGTGTTTTCTTGCCTCCAGGACAGTATCCAGCATGATGGTAGGTAGTGGGGAGATGTTTATTGATCCAATGAGCAGGCAGGTGGTAGAAAGCATGCTGATGTTAATTACTGTTAGCATAATTAATATTTTCCACACAACAAAATATATTTAAGAGTGAACAAAGTCCTCCTTATATGCACTTGAAATTCATTTCCCCCTAATAAAATATAAATTAGAGGCTCGAGTTAACATCCTGTCCTTGAGACCTGGCTGTGCTAGGAGCACGCCTTGGCTGCAGGATTGCTCACACCTGGCTATTGAGGGTTCAACAAGTTCATGATCTGATGTCATTAGCAAGGCATTTGGCAGGTGATAAATATTCAGTAAATGTTTGGTTGTTACTATCAAAATTATTAATAGTCCCCAATCTTCCTCCAATAATCTGTGTGGACTTTAAAAATCCCCCTTAAACTCTCTGGTTGTCAGTTGCCACACCTTTGGGATGATGGTGTCAGTCTCTGTCTATAAAGTCCAAGCACTATGTGAAAGATCAGGCTGATTATCTAGCAGAAAAGCCTTCTTAAAAATTAGAAAATCCCACAAACGTAGGAAGCCACTATTGACAACCCTGAAAATACAGGCTCTGAATATATATTCTAATATACATTAGAACAAAATCTTCACAGCCCTTCAGGGCACTTTATGGCCCTTTACAGCTCTCCCTGATACTCCAATATGAGGAATGAGAAGTTGATCCATTCTCAGAGCCAAAAATAATGTGGAGAGGTTGACACTGAAAGAATGTGCATTAGTGTGTACAGAAGGGAGTAAGAGACTAACAAAGAGAAGAGGAGAACTCGTGGCGGAGTCCTTTTGCCATCACCCTTGGAGCACCCTCTCAGGTAGACTGCTCATACATAAAGTTAGATCAGTTGTAGTACCTGCCTCATGTATGATAAGTTACGTGTGCAAGTCGTTAACAACATGCCTAGCATGTGTTATTCATTTAGTAAGGGCCAACCATCATTAAATTTGTAATTATTTTCACTGGTGTTGTCAAGCACCATTATTGCATTAACTACTACATTTTAGGATAACAGTATTGAAGGGCCTGGGAAAACAGTGAAGTGGTTCAAGAATAGTTAACAAACTGATTTCTTCAAAGTGATGTATTTGTATACGAAGACAAAGACATTGTTGTCCCGGTGTGTTAAAGTAATATGCCCCAACAACACAATTTAGACAATACAAGTACCTGTGCTCAGATACCTCTCAGAAACCCAGAACTTATGAAAGAATAGCTGGGGCTTTATCCCACAATATGAAAAATGGTTTGTGGTAAATGTTCATCCAAGCAAGAGCACTTTCTTCTCAAGGTACAAAATCTATTTCTTGAACCAAGGCTCAGGAAAAGTCTTGGGAGAATTCCACTGTAACCTACATTCATGCTGATGTACAGGCCCAACTTGGCTCAGCACCCTGCACTCAGCAATCCTCATAGGAGATCAGAATCCCTTAGAAGATGGAACCATGTCTGCATACAAATACTTCTCAAGTTACTGATTTACCACCATGTTTAATAAACCTAGTACTAGAAACATTTTCTAACTTAAGAAAACTGTACCAAAAAAGTAAAAAAAAATAAATAAATAAAATAAAAATCCTAAAACAAAAAAAAAAAAAAAGAAAAGAAAACCTTATTAGGAAACTAAGAAAGTACTTTAAGTAACATTAAAAATAATAAAGGCAGATAGCATGTAATCAAGCATATCCATGGGCCATACTCTACAGACTGCTTCACTTGGCTATCATGGTTTTGTCCTATAAGAGCCTATTTTCCAGGCTAGAAGTTGAAGGACTACTTAGACTTGGTTCAGAAAGCTAATGAGTGGGCTGTTGCGACTGGCTCAGAAGTACAGGTGCTTGCTGCCAAGCCTCACGGTGTGAGTTCAATCCCCAGGACACACATGGTTAAAGGAGAGAACTGACTCCGTCAAGTTGAACTCTGACCTCCGCATGTATGCACTCATACCACACATACACATAGGAAGGCATGCAAGCACAAAATTAATAAGAAAATGAAATAAAAATGCTTTAAGCATATAAAACTACTTTAAGAAATGGTTGCGTGACTGATCTGTGACTGGAACGCTGGTCTAAAACCTGGCTGTGCCCCAATTTAAGGTGCAGTTTATGATAGCAATGCCCACTGTTTAAGATCTGGATTGGTTATTAATCGTGCTGTTAATACTTTTCCATGGGAGAATGAGACCCACAAAGCTCAGTGGGATTAAGAACTTGAGGCTACAGAGCTACAGACTGTCTGCACAGGGTAAGAGTTGGCTCTTCAGGGTCTGAGCCAATTAAAAGGACTGCGTATCTCTGGCTTCTCAGACTCTCGCTGAGAACCCTTAAAGAAACCCTTCCCAGCCTTCCCTTCTTTAAGACATAAAAGGATGAGTTTCCTTTAAAACAAACAAACAAACAATACCTAATAGTAGTGTGGATTTACTCACTAACCACTCTGGTAGGAAATTCCACTAGAGTCCATGTCTATGACTCCAGATAAAAACATGTAATCAATGTCTCCTAACCATTTTGTTCCAAAAACGAAATCAAATATCCACCTGCCATGGCAATGAGACCTGTGTTACTCCAAACTGTCTTTCTATGTAACTTAGAGACATGCATTCCTCTTTCCCTCTAATAGTCCTGTACTCCCTCGGCTAATCAACTTACTGCATATCAACTGTGTTGGGCGTGGGAGAATCCAGTGTTGATGCTCACACTGTCTAGTAAAACCCATTCTGCAAGTAGATCCTAAAAGACAGGGAAGAGCTGAACAAAATCCAAGTGTGTTTGCAAGATTAGAAGTACAGTTTTGAGCTTTCCACCTGCTATGATATCAGATAGTCAGGCACTGAGTAAAGAAAAACTCTCATCACAGGCCAGAACAGCAGAAAGATGGAGTAGGTGGATATTAGGCCAGGGCATCGGATCAGGGGAAAGAATTTCACCAGGACCCAACAGGAGAGTAACTGGATTGCCAAGTGCCATCAACACCCCAAATGTACAGAGATGGTAAATAATGGACCCAAATAACTCTTTGCCCACTTGAAAATGGACAAGTAGAAATAACACAATTAAAATGACTAAATGCTGCTGAGTCAGAATAGAGGGAACTTGGAGGGAGGAAATATCTGAAAACCATAAATATTTAAATAATGTTTACATTTTTCTATGTTATAAAAACATTAAAAAGGAAAAGACAGATTAAATAACTAGATGGAAAATTTTAAATGAGATTGTCAAGGTGATGTAGTGATTTAAACAACGAATAATCCTCAGCAGTCTAAGGCTGCTATGGACAGACACAGCATGTGAGCCTGGGCGTGTTAATTCAGAAGTTGTATTTTCAATGACTTTCCCAAACAAACAAATTACACAAAGAAAAAAGAAAGAAAGAAAGAAAAAGATCACAGAACAGGGAATGACACCATCCCCACCATCCCGAAACTAAGATCCAACTCAAAGACCACAAAGGTGTTTCTATAACCAGAACAATTGGAAAGGAAGCAATAATCAAAGACATTAGAAGAGGCTGAAAAAAAGAGAGAGCACATGCAAGACATTAATAGCCTGAGCCATGCTTCCTGTGTTCCAGGGGAGAGTTAAGCACAGGTCCCCACCTACACCCAGCTTGTGCTCCAGAAAGAAGGCAGAGCAGCTACAAAGTTGAGTGAGAGAAGAGGCGAAATTTTACCAGGCATCTTATCCCATGCAGAAGAGGTTCCAAATCCCATTTAACCACCAGCTTGGGTATTAAAATAAGTTAAGATCAACGACTATTTTTTTTGGAAAAGTAAAGTTGAAAGGAGGATGTATTTACTCCCCACTTACTGAGGAAGTTAAAAGTGCATACACTGTTCCATGTGTGAAAATCCAGACTAAACAGCCAAAAAAGAGAGTCAAAAGAAAAATAAATTAAGTAGAACAGACTAACGGAAGTTAATGAAACAATCTGTACAACAATAAATGTAGGTGGTCTAAACAGGATTGTCAGATGAATTTAAAATATTAAGTCCCAATGTTTGCTACCACTGACATGCTTAAACAAAAGTATTTACATTAAAAATAAGAGGAAGTCAGAGTTTTTTAAATAGAAAGAAATAAAACAGAAATAATCTCCATTTCTGATATTAGTGGGCTTCAAGTTGGAAACTACTAAATGAGGAAACTAGACAAATGTATAATATTATTTGTTATTTATTCATAAGGACCAACTGGAGAATGGCAAGATGAAGGTATAGTAGTAATTAATTCATTCATATATCAATTAACCTAATATCAAGTGATATAACACAAAAACTAGCAAAAAAAGGAAGAAACAGACAGAAATCCAGAAAACCTGTAATTCTGTACAGATGTATCCAACTCTGATAGTTCAATTAGACAATAATGACATGGGCCATTTGAATAAATATAATTAGTAATATTAAAATAACTAGATAACACTGACCTCTATAAACATATCATCTCTAAGACATTCATAAGTTTTACAAAAAAAAAAGCTACTATGTTGCACAGTTGTGTAAACATGTATACACACAGTAAATCATTAAAGTAAGGGTTTCATGGGCTATCTTGCCTAGCCACATGCAGTAAAACTAGGAAAGAAGTAATAGAGTGGTCAGCATCACACAGGAGTTAGTTCCCAAATTAGCAATGATGGGCAGATGCCCACATTGTCATTATATTGAAAACTGTCCTAGAAGTCCTGACCAACTCTGAACATATAAAGCATAATATGCTGTATAATTACTGAAGGAAGTCTAAAGTATTGTTATCTTCAGATGGGATGATTAAATTCTTGGAAAACCCAAGCAAACCTAAAAGAAACTACTACCATGCTGGGTTTCTAAGACAATGGTGAGCTACTTAGGAAAACAATGCATTAAAAGTCATGTAGGAAACTAACTCCATTCCTAACAGTTTCCAGGGCAAAATCATAAATGCCTAGAGGTCTCCCCCACAGCAAGTGTGCAGAATCTAAATAAATGACATAAATCATTAGTTAGTGTGGAGACTGAACCCATTACGCTCTAAATATTGCTAAAGCAAGTTGTAGGTTCAGGACTAGCCATACCAAACCGCAAGTGCTAGGCTGTACATTGCTTTGCTGGATCTGTAAAACTTGCACAGTAGGGAGTAAATTTCTATTACTTCAAAATTCATATAAATGTAAAGAGTGAAGAATGTTATTTTCTTCATTAAAAGAAGTATCATTGCACTGAGTTTCCAGGATAACATTCTCACCAAATAAAATGTGGTAGGTTCCTGGCAGGGAAAACAACCCTTTGTGCACAGAGTTGAGGACCTCTCAGAGGAACTCAGCAGACTCAGGCCTTAGAGGGAACCCAGATTCCTCCCACAGCAAATCAGTTATCTGCCAGGGGCCATTTCTTGCTTTGGTGTTTGAAACAAAAGGTAGTCATTGAAAATTAAAAATGCTCACTGGTTTTCTGAGGAGCCTTGTGTTGTCACACCTGCCCAGCTGCCTATAAGAGCTGCTTTCACACCACAGCCTCACAGCTGATGTACCCTGAGATGCAGAGTCCAAGCTGGGGTTAGGGTTAAGATTTTGGCTAGGGTTAAGGGTTAAGGTTAGGATGAAGCTGAAGACAGTATTAGTGTGTTTGAATTATGGTAGTAGTGGGCAAGGTTAGGATTGGGGACAGGGCTAGAGTTTGGGTTTAACTTATTTGGGCTTATATCTATGGGGAAGAATAAGGATGCAGAAGAGTAAAAATAACATTATCAGGAAATGGAGTTGTTGGAATTTGAAGGTCGATTGAATTACAGGAACATTTGTACTGGGGGTAGAGGCCACTGATAGAAGAAAACAACCTACAGAATCTCAGATGAGGCCAACAAGTTGGCTTATTGGTCTTCGAATCCATCAGCCATTCATCAGAAGAGCCAGTCATCATTTAGTGTGGCTTCCAGAGAATGAAATTTTCTGAAGGAATGCAAAAATACTTCCATACATGATGAAATACTCCCAAAGTTTTAAAAAAGAAAACTATGTGATACAACCCACATTTTAAACAACTGTTGTACCTGTAGCACCTGTGTGGAAGATGGATGAAAAAGAGCTAAGACTGGGGTCCAGAGGTTACGTGGGCCAGCTACCTACTCTCTCTGACTTGATGCCTGACTGCTGATACGTTCCTCTCACTGACTGATGATTCCTAAAGTGAGCACAGTCTCCTCGCTCTGCTTCTGGGATGAGAGTGCCTCCCCTCTCAGCCTTGGCACTCACTCACTCACTCACTCACTCACTCACTCACTCTTCTATCTAGATTTTCCTCTTCATATATCTGTTTCTTTCGTGTCTCCAGGACTTCAAACAGCCATCAACAGGTGTCTTCATTGACAACTGTTCCTTGGTTAGCCACCATACATATTCAAACCTATTTCCTTTCTTCCCTATCAATTTACTTTTCCTCTCTATTGTTTATCAATGACTTAAGAGTCTGTGAGTCATAAAATCAAAGTGTTAGGAAGGCAAGGGTACAGTTCTTCATGGCTCTATTGCCTATACTTAGATAAGCATCTGGCACATGGTAGAACTTAAGAAATATTTGTAGCAAATGAAGCTTAGAAGTATTCATTAAATTAATACCTGAAAAAAAAGGAGGCACAAAAAAGGGAACAGATAATTGTAGTATAATACCAAGTGCCGTGGTAGAGCTTTGCATGGGATGTCAAATCAATCAAAACAAACAAATGAGATAAATCAAAGCACCGATCTAAGGACTGCCGGAAAGTATTTTAAGAAGGGAGTTCTGGGAACTTGAAAACCCAAATATGAATCCAACAAGAGGTAGGAACATCTCAGAAGCTCTAGGATATTGAGAATCAGAAGAGCATCTAGAGCCTTCCACCCAATGCAGCAGAAGCCAGGGGATTTGACCAGAGCTGTGCAGATAAGATAGACAGAGGGCACAGCATGATAAGGGGATGCTTATCAGTAAACAACGCCTTCTTAATTGGCATTTCATTCATAATAGTGATGTTTTAAACTACTGGGCTCCATCAGCTTGCAGGACTCAAAGACTTTAAGGCAGCCAGTCAATGATCTGTTCTCTAGGAAAAATGGTGGAGAGAGAGAGAGAGAGAGAGAGAGAGAGAGAGAGAGAGAGAGAACATTTTCTTTTTCAGTGGCTCCCTTTTCCACCACCACAGCTCTCCCCTGCACCCTGCAACCTCCAAGATAGATTCACTTTGAAGGTTAAAGTCTTAAAATGAAAATTTCCTTACAGACAAACACATACCATGAGCTTGAAAGGCTTAATTCTGAAAAACAGCAACTGCCATTTTAGTTCATTTGTTTTTCCGTCACCAAATTGTCCCCTGGGTTGACTCTCTGAGCACTTACCAGTATATATAAAAAATGTATCAAGCAACCAGTATTTGGGAGTGAAAGTTAGTAGTTAGTTTCCTTAATTTTACTTTCTAGTTAACAGTCACTCACTCTAAAGACCTTTGGGGACTCTACTCTGGAGAGGATGGGTCTCTGTTAAACATCCGGACATCATGCACTCTTTAGCACCGAGGACTTACTGAGCCCAGGGGCATTGTTCCCAGCATTAGTTTAGGAATACGTGACACCTAAAATCTAAATACAGGAGAAAATGAACATCTTTAGCACTTGATATTGGAGCATGTATCACCTGCCATTTCCAAACACATTCGTCTATAACTCTACAAATACACATGATGTTAGCCTCATTTTCCAGCCCCCCCCCCCAATACCGTGAGACTCAGAGTCAATGAATCTGCCAATATCATAATATTCTTTCAAGGGATCTGTGGTAGAGTGAATGTAATTGGCCCCCATAAGCTCATAGGGAGTGGCACTATTGGGAGGTGTGGCCTTGTTGAAGGAAGTGTATCACTGTGGAGGCAGGCTTTGAGATCTCTTTTGCTTAAGCTTCATTCAGTGACACAGCTACTTCCTGTTACCTTCTGATCAAGATGTAGCCAGCACCATGTCTTCCTGCATGCTGCCATGCTCCCCACCATGATGATAATGGACTGAATCTCTGAAACTGCAAGCAAGCCACCCCAATGAAATGTTTTCCTTATAAGAGTTGCCGCGGTCATGGTGTCTCTTCACAGCAATAAAAACCCTAAGACAGAAGTTAATACCAGGGACTTGGGGATTGCTGTGATAGACCTGACCATGCTTTTGTTTGAAGGCATATGGACCTTGGGACTGAAGGATTTCCTAGTAAACAATACTCCCAGTCATGCTGTAGCATCTGGAGCCAGCTGAAGAACTCCACTCTTGGTACATCATCCCCAGGTAAAGAGGTTAAGCTGGACTATGTTGGCATTGCCCTGGATTTCGATCCTAATAGTCCACAGTACCTATGTTAAAGAAGAATTTTCCACAGATTCAATCTACACGTCCTTATTCTGAGAAGGCAAAACTCAAAATGTTCCAAAGTCCAAAACTTTTTGAGAGCCAACAGAATTCTATGTCATAAAATATCACATCACCCATAAAAGTATTAAAACCATTACATAAGCCATGTGTATAATAAACATAAATACATTTTCTGTTTAGTCTAGCACCTCATCCCTAAGAAACTGTTCGTATGTGTGTGTACATATCACAAAATCCAAAATGTTCCAGTCCAAAGCTCTTTTCTTTCCAAGCATTCAGACAAGGAGTACTGCATCTGTATTACCTGTCACCTTTTCCTGTTATCCACTTAAATCCCTTCCCAGCCATGTTAGTATGGTGTGATAAAAACTGCTGGCTGGGGATGCTTCAAGAGGGAAAATAGTTTATAACCATTTCTAACCGGATAAGGGGCAAAGGAAGAGGGGGCAGCCCGAGACTGTTATTAATTAGGACAACAACAATGAAAACTGTAGCTCCTTTTTCTTCCTTTCCATCCTTACCACTTTGAGCATTGATCTTTATCTGAAATGACAAACATTTTCTATGACAATTTGCTTCCACCCAGAACATCTGGTATCTGGCCAGCAACTGTAAACCGATGCTCCTGCTCTAGTGTCTGGTTCGGGAAGGGGCAGGGAGGGGGTTGCAGCAGAGGCAGCACCGTAGCCACAGGAACAGCCGCTGCTGAGACATTTAAAATGCACACTCCCCTAATAGGAAACAGAGCAGACTGTGATAGAGAAGGGAATGGGAGGAGAGGCAGGCAGGCAGGCAGGCGAGAGACTGTGTGAATGAGGGTGGAGGTGGGGAGAGAGAAGGGGAGCCTGGAAGGATGGAACTGGAGTGGGGTTGCCTGATAAGATAGCAACAGAAAGCCATGTGATAAAAGTCTGAACTGAATGTAGGAGTGCAGGGTCGCCTGACAAGGACAGGAAAGGGTAGCAGGCACTGGAGCGGCAGAGAGCTCCTACAGGATGGGTTCAGAGATGACAGGAAGGGACTAGGTTAGGAGATGATGGTGAGGGTGGGTAAGAGCACCCTTTCCCTGCCAGCTTTCTGATGGAGACTAACAATGTCCCCTTCTAGGATCCCCAAGGCATTGAGCCCACCAAGCAAGGGGCTTATTGTCTCCAATGTATTTGACCTCACAGGTGGACAGAATTCCCAGACAGAATTTCACAGGAAAGACTGCTGTTTATATGAAGGTTCTGTTACGGAAATCAGAAAGAATTCCAGCCGCCATCTCTTTCCCACAGGACTATAAGCAAGTAATAGAAAATTGTGGGTATATTCATGGAGTCATCCGGAATGATCTTCTGGAAACCTATCACATTCTGAGCTTTGGAAAGACAGGTAACAAAGCCATGTGGGAAACAAGGCACAGGCCCTGAGCTTAAGGAATGATGAGCAGTTTCAACACAACTAAAATTCGCTTCTGCCCTTTGGCTATTCATCTCTGCAAGGTTTCCTAGGTACCAAAACAATCTCCACAAGTGTCACTCATGTAAAAGGAACTTCAACAAGCAGTAGGCATCTGACTTGGATGGCCTTTAGTAATGCTCCCATTGTTACTGGAAACAATGTATCTAAAAGGAATGTCCTTTAAGACATTCTTAATGTGACAAAAGACATTTCTTTGTTTAGGGCTAGATTCGTGTAAAAACCCAAAAGCAATGATGAAGGAGAACCAGCTTTGTAGGAGAGATCTGGGGACCACCACTCCCAGATTCACTCAAATTCAAAAAGTATTCAAGGCAGAGATTGGGAACCCTGAGCCCTGGGTGCCAGATGGTTGACTCACTGACAAGCTCAGGAACATCATGGCCTAGGGGCTGGGCAGCTGCCATGCACTTCCCCATCGCTGGGAGAGTGCCAGCGGGCCGTCAGCACCCTCACTTTTACTATGAAGGTGGGCACTGAGAATCTGCTGGTGTCTCAAGAGATTAATCTCATTCCAAGCCTATAGTCATTTTCACGCTTCTAGCCTCCTTCCAGTTGCCTCTAAAGGTAGAAAGGGTTTTGTTTTGTTTGGTTGGTTTGGGTTTTGTGGATTTTCTGGTGTGCGTGCGTGCGTGCGTGCGTGCATGTGTGCGTGTGAGAGTGTGTGTGTGTGTGTGTGTGTGTGTGTGTGTGTGTGTGTGTTAAGACATAGATGATAGATAGATAGATAGATAGATAGATAGATAGATAGATAGATAGATAGATAGATAGGATAGAAAAAATAAAAATTACTACCTCACCCTTTTATGAGTATATAATGCAGTGGTATTAAATACATTCACACTATTTTGCAACCATCACTACCAAAATTTTTTCACTTTAAATTCTATACCCATTAAAAAGCAATCCTCCCTACCATGGCCCCAGCACCCAATAACCCCCACTCTACTTCCTGGAGGTATGTCTGATGTGCTCAGTGTCTCATGTAAGTTTCATCATAAATATCTATCTGTCTCTTGCTTTTTGGCTCATGAAGCATCATGTTGTAGCACTTGTCAAGAGTTCCACTCGCCTTGAAGATCAGTAACAGCCCATCTGCAGGTACAGGCCAAAGGTGGACAATCTATTTATCCATTGGTAGCTATGTGGATGGTTTGTCCCTTCAGTTGTTGTGAATACAGAGGTGAACATGGTGTGCATAGATCTGTTCACATCCCTACTTTTAACTCTTTTGGTTACATAAGTGGAATCGCTGGAGTTGATGGTAATTCTGTATTTGGATTTTTGAGAAACTACCACACGTTTTCCCACAGTGGCTACACCACTTAACATTCCCACCAGTAATGTGGAAGCACTCCAAATTCTCCAGAATTGGCCCAATGCACCATACTCTCCACTATTTGTTTGTCTTTCCATGTTTACAGCTAAGCTGGTGGATGTGGTGGGTATCTTACCACTGGGTTATTTGCATTTCCCTAAAGGTCAGTGATGTTGAGCATCCTTCCTGGGCTTAAGACAGGACTTGGCCTCTTCTGCAGAATTCCCTTCATGGAGTCCCTCTTGAATTCCCTTCTAGCTGTTAATGGCACACCTTCCCTGTGTCTCTTATCACCAAGCCCCACTGACCATGAATGTAATCAGACTTTATACAGTCTGTTGCAGTGATAAGTTTGAATGCCATGATAACATACAGACTAGAAAGAATGGGAGAGTGGCTCCATGCCTGGGAAAATGGACCACAGTTTTAAATTCATCCCTCAAATCTGTTGAAGGGTGAACGTGTTTTCAGAGAAGATTCATTTACTTTATTAAATCATCAAGTAAACTTTTATTGTATGTTTACATGTGACAGGCAACTGTCAGCTCCCAATGGGAGTTAGGTAATGATAGCATTATCCCTTGGCCTTTAAGGTAGTGGTTCTCAACCTTGCTAATGCTGTGCGCCTTTAATACAGATCCTTAAGTTGTGGTGACCCTCAACCATAAAAGTATTTTGTTGCTACTTCATAACTGTAATTTTGCTAGTGTTGTGAATCACAATGTAAATATCTGATATTCAAGATATCTGATATGGGACTCCCAAGGGAGTCATGACCCACACATTGAGAATCACTGCTTTGGGGGCTTATTTCACATGGAATGGGATATTTCTACCCATCCAGAAGAGCAAAGACAAGGCTCTCTTGTGGCTCTTGGCTGGATACCTCATTCTCTTCTTATTTTAATTAGAACATCATAATCCACAGAAACAGTACTGTCTCAGGGCAGTGTGAGCAATGATTAGAACACTAAGGGGCTTGATTTGCTCTTATACATAGGCCTGTGATCCCAGAACAGGGGAGTATAGGCAGAAGTACAGACAGTCTGTGGCTAGTTTGGATTATGTAGGGAGAACTCTGTGTCAAATTTTTAAAAATTATATAATTAAGTTTTTCAAAAGAGAATTGATCGTACAGACAGACATCCCTAGTGTCCCAAAACGTTACCTGTGTGACTCTCGGGAAGTTCCTTAAACTCCTGGCCTCAGTTTTCTTGTGTGCTTGAAGGGAATGATGATATAAAGTGCTTAGTGGTGTGAAGGTACATGATAAATACAATGCTAGCTGTCATTATCAATATTCTTAAATCAATACATCACTGCCCTTGTATTTGGATCTTTTTTTTC
>CABHPQ010175360.1:0-53690 GCA_902168405.1 Peromyscus aztecus
TTAGTTTTATTGGCAGTTTGATATGATTGTAGTTTAAATATAAATGAAAATAAACTAAAGAATGTTGCAAAGGATAATATTTGGGTCATTAGATAGCTTTTTGTATCACAGTTATTTTGTACAATGTTAGACAGTGTTCATTTCTGTAATAAGCTGAAATCATCTTAAAGTTATTCTTTACTGAACCAACTTCTGATTGAATTTGTGCTGTCAAGCTGCATATTTTTGTATATTCTCATAGGCCTAGCTGTTCATGACTAATTTTTTATATAACCCTATTTTGCATCTAAAATTGCCGTTTATCTTAGTAGTTAACTTTGATTTTGAAGGTATAAAATTCTAAAACACGATTATTTTTGTAATTTAGTTTCTGATATTTCTGTGAATGGTATGTGGAAAACAACAAGTGCCATTAAATATTTTATGTTATCTAGTTAGGTTCCATTTATTTACATTTAAAATCTTCCCTTATTATTGATAATACGCCCTACTATTATTTTCATGATGTCTTCTGATGGTCACCATTGAGACATGACAAAAATTGTGTTTGCTTCTACAGAAGTCATAAAATGACTCCAGATTTCATTTTAGACATCAATAGCTGAGGATTTATATTCAGTACAACATATCAACATATGTTTAGTTATTATACTGACACAATAGTTAGCAACACTGAATGTATCTCCTTTAATTCCTCAAAATATCAACTGCAAGTATTACTGGGCTGAAATGTTGTCCATGATATCAAGGGCTTTGTCATCATTAATGGGACACTCTGGTTTAAACCTCTGAGTAGGTTAGGAAAGGAAAAGTATCACAATATTCCCCTCTGTCTTAATAATCTATCCTTTAAAAGTCCTGCCTACATCTTAAATGTCTAGGATCTCACCTTGGCTATATGACATCATTAATAGGCTGGTAAATTTTTTAAGTTAAGTTAAATACACAAAGTAATGTATTTCATGGAGGCAATTTCATACAGATATTCATTATGCTTTCTTATGATTCATCCCTCTCCCCTACACCTATCATCACACCACCTCTCTTTCATGATTCCTCTAACCTCAGACAGCTCCCATTCTGCTTTCCTGCTACATGAATTCTTCACACTCTCTTTCCCTCCAACTCACTGTAGTTTTCTGAGAGAGAAATTTTTGTTGAGGTTCTGCATAAGATAGAAAACACATGAATGTGTTGTGCTGAGTGTTTGACTTGTTTAGCTTACCGTGATTTCCATTTCCATCCATTTTTCTGTGAAATCAGGATTTAATTTATTGGTGACTGAATTAAATTCAATTACATACATACATGACACCTGTCGATGGACAGCCCAGCTGGTTCCATTCCCTGGTGATTGTGAATAGTGCAGGTGCCTGACTCTTTAGCCAAGTACTCATGTCTCACTGTCACATAACAAGTCATGTCAGAAGGGAAGACATGCTCAAGGAAGACTAACAGAGACATTGTAGCATTTAGCTCCTCTGACCTTGTCTTCCATTCAGTATTTTGTTTTCCACTCCTTTTTATTTTTTTGTGGTTCAATTTGGATAATTTCTGTTGAGCATATCTAAGTTTATGATTCTGTTTTCTGTTGTGTCATGTCTTCTAACACATTCTTCCTTTTTCTCACCATACTTTATAATCCCGGGATTTTAGGATTTAAATTCAGTTGCTTTTCTAGCTTCCACCCTGTGCTAGAATTGTGGGGTCTGATTACACAAGCATAATATGCTTCTTTGCAACTGGTTTCTTAAATATGATAATGACAATTAAAGTTTGATGATTCTGATAGTTAAATGTTTCTTGTGTCTGGTTCTGTTTCAAATCTTATCCCTTGAGTGGAACTTATTACGTTCTTGTTATCTGTGTAAATATTTTTAAATTGCTGCACAGAATTTTGTGTAAGAAGAAAAGAGACAGAAAATTCATAGTGCTTATGCTGGGAAGATGCTGTCCTTCTGTCAGGCCACTGTTCTTGGGAGTTAAGTCAAGCCCACAGTAGAGCTGTTTCACTGTGGCAGTAGTCATCTCTGGTGGATCACAAGTTTCAGACTCCCCAAAGTGAAATGCTGCCACGTTTCGGTAAGTGTGAGCCTGGTGTGTCAGTAGGATTTCCCTTGTGTTCTCACTTAGCTCTCAATAGACCCTGCATCTCTGCACAACTGGTGAAATCTCTCCATTATTAAATATACCATTATTTATACAAAGGTATGGATTTCATAGGACACTTTCGAATGTGTATACAGTTGGTCACATGAATGTTCCCTTTTATTTTCATTTTCTTCTCTTCACTTCCCCTTATCCCTCTTGCCCCAAAGAAATCCCCATTCTACTTTCTGATATCATCCTTCCAAATACATTTCTGCAACTATAACAAGTCATGTCATATTGTACACAAATTTCCCTCCAAATTGAAACATTCTCTCATATCATGGAAGGAACTTCTTATGGTTTAGAAACTAAACAAAACTTACAAGACTTAGGAAGAAAATAACTCACAAGTCTCATGAAATTCCTGAAACTTACAAGGTTCACAAGTGCTCCCACCCACACTCCCAAAATGTTATGTAGTACTAAGTGCTGATGAGGAATGAGCACTCTTTAGTCTTTCTAGGCACCTACAAGTCATACAAAGGAACTCAAGGAATACAGGTCCTATAAACTGTTTCATGGTGGCATGATGTTGTCAGAGATCAAGTTGTCTTTGAATAGCTTCTGTGAATAACTCTTGCCAATAATCCTGTAAGCAATCTCAATAAACTTGTCAGCTTACTAAGTTAGACTTGGGTAGAATCATTACTTTAGTTCTAGAGGATGTGAATTATCATGCAGAAATAAGTATTATACAAAACATCGTAAGGAAGAGGAGAGAGAGTAAACTTAAAAGAACAGCATAATTGTATTAATCAGGTTTTCATTGCTATGATGAAATACCTGAAGCAGATTCTTAAAAAAGGATGGAATTTTATTAGCCTAGTTTTGGATGTTCAAAACCAAAAAGGGAAGAACAGATGTTTGTTCTTACCTTCTTGGAAAAAGTCCCACTCAATCACTGCCAAAACAGAGACCTACAAACTGAAAATGAGTCGGGAGAAGTAGTGTGATTGGGTCCTGCTGGGTGAGGCTGAGTCCTGCCCGACAGGGTTGAATGTCACAGAGACAATCCTAATCTGCCTCCCTTTTTCTGTTATGGAAGGGTGCTTCTTTCCAGCTGCAGTAGTGGTTGATGAGCCCTGTCATCAATGACGGAATATATAACAAGGGCCAAGCTATCTCTTTAGGAACATCTTTAGGAAGAATCCCAGGGTTGTCATTTTCCTCTCCTCGGTATGGAGTGGCATGTTTCCTTGATAAGTGAAATCCATATAGTGACTCTGGGACTGCCTTTCAACCACTAACGGATTAGAGAGTGTTATTTAAATCACTAAAGTAACAAGTATCAGAGGACATAACAAGCAGGATGTGGTATCAGGGCTGTGGCCTTTGATGTGGATCATAAGACATGCAACTGAGCTCAGCTGGAGGAACTGGTCTCCGTGCGGGAGGAATTACAACAGAGAAAGTGCACGCTGCTGCTTGACTCTGTGTTAGCCTCTCCTTTGGAAATAAAATAGGAAAAAATATGGAGGTTTTGCTTTGCTGTTTCTTACAGTTGGCAGATATGAGGGAATGAGATGTAAGTTGGATATGGGCTAAAGAGCCCTTCCTAGGACCGAAAATGTTAGAACACATGGGAAGTGTCAGATAATGAAGAAGAGAGCAAAGTGAGGGTAACAGGAGATGTTTCTAATCTTTAATACAGAGAAAAGGAAAAATTACGACTCAGCATGCAGATAGGGGCTTTAATAGTCCATTGGAAAAGAACCACGTTGGTCAGGGATATTGTCCCTGAACTGCCTCAGAAAGACTTTTAAGAAAAAATGGGCTCTCATTCACGAAGCTGTAGGACATAGGCTTAGACGGAATCGGTCTGGGTACTGTGGAAAGAAAGATACTAAGTAATATAATTACCCATCCCTCTGTGACACAAAGGCTGCGTAGCTTGAAGCACTGTGGGGGAAATTAATCCCTGATGGACTGGTTTGTATGAACCATTAGTGGCAGTTGGTTATTGCTGTCTGGGATTCTCCATTGCAGGTTCCTGAAGGATGATAGAAAGACAGAGAACTGGGTATGAGAGAGGCAGTGTTTTGTGCCTAGCTCACCAAGCCAGATAGGACTGTGTTCACAAGAAAGTTAAAAACGGCATTGAATGGGACCTTGGGGCAAGTGTGGGCCTTTGGTGGATTTGCCGAATCCTGTAGTGGGACATGATGTTTATGAGGAGGGAGGAGTTCTGGGAAATCTGAATGACTAAGACCATTGTGCAAACTGGGTACACAAAGTTGTGGTGCAGGGCCAGATGACTTAGTTGGCAAAGGTACTTGCTGCCAAGCCTGATGATATGAATTTGATCCCTGGAGTCCACATGTTAGAAATAGGGAACCAGCTTCTCCAAGTTGTCCTCTAATGTCCCCCTGCATACCATGGCGAATACACACACACACACACACACACTCACATATACACACACAAACCCAGGGGGAGGGATAAAATAAGTGTGAAAATATTAATTAAAATTAAAACTTTAAAATAATAAAGGGATGATAAAAAAAAGACCAAGAAGACAAAGTCTACCCAGCCGGTGAAGGCAAATATAGTAAGATATGTGTTGAGCAAGAGTTCCTAGGGAGAAAATTACTAGAAAACAAACATCTTGCTAGGAATCTTCTGGAAGACTTTAAGGCTTGAGAAAAGTTATTGGAAGAAAAGACTAAGCTTGTCAGGTAAGCCCACAGAATGTTTGATGTAACATATATGGGGTGGGATATCATTCACATAGTTGAGGGTCCTTTCAGCAGCTGGATGTGATTGATGAAAGCATAAGGACCCACAGTATTGGCCTATCAGAACCATGGAGCTGGGACTATTGGCAGAGACAGCATGAGAGAGCACACCTGAACCTGAGTCAAGCCAAGCAGTAGAAGCCATCTCCCACAGAGACCATCATTCTTACAGTGATGCACAACAGCCATGTTCCAAGAGGAAGAGGTCACATGGCTCATGAAAATGTCTGTGGATTATGAAAGGCTAGCAGTGGTCTCCACCCATGCCACTGCACCAATATTGCTTTTTTTAATTAAAAAACTGATAGCAGTGGTGAGATGTTTTAGTAGTGCATTAGATCTTGATAATATTTCTTTATTAGAATCCCCTTAACCAGCCAGGCTGGGCGATGGTGGCGCACGCCTTTAATCCCAGCACTCGGGAGGCAGAGGCAGGTCGATCTTTGTGAGTTTGAGGCAAGCTTGGTCTACAGAGTGAGATCCAGGAAAGACACAAAGCTACACAGAGAAACCCTGTCTTGAAAAGCAAAACAAAACAAAAAAGATTAAAAAAAAAAGAATCCCCTTAACCACTCAAGACCAACTTGCACTTGCCTGCAATGAATGATAGAGAACCTTCACAGATCTTACTCATCCTCTCTCAAAAAGGATATAGAATTCTTTATATAATTTTAAACTTTAGCATCTTAGAGATTTCAAAAAAGCATCTGGAATAACGGTAAAGACACTAGTTACAGAGTCAAGTTACAGCAGTGTGTGTGAGTATGGAAGTCCAATCTCAGAAGCTAGAAGATTATTCAGTAAATATCTCACCGTCAGGGATTGAAATACCTCTCTATGAGGAGTTGTTGGCCAGAGAGGATAAGCTGGCATCAGGGACCATGAACAACTGTTGACTGTGTTCAAGAGGCATGGAGTAAGTCTCTACTACGAAGATACTACACTTTGGCTTCAGGACCAGGGGAAACTGGGCTGAGACTAAACAGGAAGCTCCTTTCCTACTGGCAGAAAGGTTCTCTGCAGATTGCTCAGTGGGGAAAAAAATGTAACTAACAGTCCTACTTAGGTACATATTCTGTATGCTACAGTACCAACATTCTGGGCAAAATGTGCTCACAGATGTAATAGTAGCACGATTTTGTCATGGAGGCATCTGAGTGCTCCACAGGAGAGAACTCAATATCTGCTGTAAAGTAGGGAACAGGCTTTGGCTGAGGGTAGGGGCTCATAGGCCTTAGGGTAGACTTTACAGTTATCGATTTAGTAAATGGATATGAAGATGAACTTCTCAAATTGCCTTCTAAACAGTTGAGATTATGCCCATATATTAGTGTTTCTATCATCCTCAATTGACCATGCAAAGAAGCTTCTGTTTTGTAACAGGACTTTTACTAGAGAAATTCATAATTAGATATCTTCTGAGATTTAGTAATTGTTTGTGTGGCACAGTGGCTTGACACTTAGCTGACTGTGAAGAAAAACAGAAAAACATATATTTCACCCCCTCCAAGGCTCAAAGAATATTGTAGTAGAGGTAGAAATAATAAGATAATAGCCAGAAAAAGGGATGGAGTATCAGTAGTTTCTTACTGGTTGAAATAATTTGTCGTGGAGGAAGACTCCAAAACTCAACAAAGCTTACAACTTACAAGTCTTATGAAGTTCCTCAAACTTATGAGATTCACAAGACTCTCACCTCCCAGGTTATGGAAGCATTAAAGGTTGCTGTGGAGAGGAGATTTTTCTGACTTCTATAGCTGCCTGCAGGTGTACAGGAATCTCTAAAGATGTAGCTTTTGCAGGTCTTCACCCATGCCAGATGACTAATGATAAAGTTGTCTTTGAGCCATCCATGCTCCTTTAAGTAACCCCAGACATTACTCATATAACTCCAAGGAACTCTCTGCTGCACTAAGCTAGACTTGGGTGGGGTTGTGATTTTGATTAGTCATTGCTACCCTATCACATTCCCCTCAGAAAAGTCACACATATGGTTAAATCAAAGGATGCTTTTATGTGTTCATGTTCTCGCATCATTCTTGGACTGTTTCTGTTTACCTAGGTCATAATTATAAATATTTTTTCAACATTCTTATTTTTTTCTATCTTATGTCTACAGAGTATCTGATTTAGAGGGATTCTTTTCTCTCAGCTGATGGAGACTGACTTCCACATTGACAAAGCTTCTTTTCTACGTCTACCAGCACTATACCTTCTTCTGGCTTATGTGACAGGGGCCTTCTTTATCTTGCCCCAGTAGAAGTTTACCCATTGTTTATTCCTTGAGGCAATGCATTTGGTAGAAGGGGAAATTTATTTTCCCTCTCTGGGTATCAGACTGGTCTCAATTCTACCATTTAAGTATGTCAACATATAGTTGGGCATTTATGTAATTGCTTATACCTTTGGTATTATGAGAGGAAAAGTATAATGAGAGAACTAGCATTTATGCTTGCATCCTATAAATGGGAAACTGACTAGATATTTCTAATCTCTATTCTTAATCTGTGCTGTTGCCTGTGGTGGATGATTATTGGAAAAGAATAAAAAGATTGACTATAGTTCCGTGTACCTGAAGCTCTCAGGGTGTTCTAAAATTTTATCATATCCAACCTTGGATCTTTGAAAGTCCTCTCAAGTTTCATATGATTTTTCTTTCATGATTTTTTAAATGCTGTATCTTGTGCTGTGTGAAGATTAAATGATTCACACAGCATTTCTTTCAATAGTTCTGAAATTTGCTTTTTACTTCCATTCTCAGATGTATTTGAAATTTGTTTGTAGATTTTTCTGGCATTTATTTATTTGTTTATTTATTTATAAGTTAGGGGAGAAATGATAGTATTTGTGGGTTTGTACATACTATGTTTAATAGCAATATATTCCAGAGTTTAGGGAGTCCATGCAGAGCATTACTTTTATTAAAGCAGTCTTTCAGCATTAATGTATAATGCATAATATCAACTAGCTTTTCATGATATATTGAAAATCAAGTTATGTCATTTTCAGCTGGAGCTATAGTATTAAAATTGTATAATTTATATAATGAATCTAGTCAACTTTCACCTATTGTTTGAACCTACCGGAATTTTTCAATATCTTCATCTCAACCAATTTTTACTCTTCACCACCATTTTTCATATATGAAGTTTACAGAGGAAAGAGGAGTTAGGAAAGCTTGAGATTATTGGCTCTAACCTTGAGAATCAATTTGTCCATTTACAAAGAGCATGGGTGATATTGACAAATGCCAAAAGTTTATTCCATACTATTTAGAATTATAGTGGGCTAAAAATATGTTCAGGTTATATTCTGAAACTGCTAGCTTTCAACTTTATGGAAATAGACTTATTTGAATAAGTACATGGATTCTTTTTATGATAGTTGGTGTGACAATCATGTATAGCATGTTTTTCATTTTTCCCCGGCATGACTCTAAACCAGGTCCTCTCCATATATCATGCATTTATTACCATGTGCATTAACTTGATGTTTCTATTACCCAGGAAAGTTAATACTATTCACTACAGTAGAATTCTATGTTTGCATCCCCTGACACAGATGTTTATGGAACCGAGCACATGTCTTTGTTAGGAACTCCCTGGAGCATTCTGGCTTATAGAAATAGTAAGGAAAAGTCATCTAAAAATAATGGAGTTTTATGATTGACACCTAGAACAGCCTTGATGACTTTGGAGGTGTGGAAGCATTATGTATGAACTATACTTGATTTTATTGCAAGAAGTGGGTAATCCTGGCAAATGAAATGTGTGCTTCTCAGACTTTTTTTTCGAGAAGCTCTTGTATTATAGAAACTGGAAATGGACAATAATCACTTCATTCATAGACTGTTCATCTTTTATTTGTTCTGCATGTAAGCACACTGTAAGCTATCAAATGTACCTTAGTGTTTAGCCAAAATAATTATGTATCTATTTGTAAAACATTTCTATTTTTTCCAGTCATATATGACTCAAATTTGTACTTGGAAGGAAAAACAGATTAATTTGTGTTATGGGAAATCATCATATATATGGTATGTCATTGAAATTCTAAAAATATTAAATCTGTAAATAGCAAAGACATACTGAACCCCCCAAAAACTGTGTTGTAAGAGTACCATTGGATTTTAGAGTAGAAATGATGTTAAAAAGCAGTCCAGAGCTGAAGTTATTAATATCCTACAAGATTCATTAAAGACGTTTCTTTTCTACTTCTCATTTTGAAAATTACTAAAATGAATACTCTATTCATAACTTAATAAATATATTTTATTGTAGTTTAATATATTTCTTGCAAAGGGAGATAAAAAATCAAGTTAATGATCTATGCACTGTTTAAAATAGTCATGTTACCTTACTGTAAGAGTTGTTTCTGCTGTACAAAGAACCAGTCTTTGAAAGCTATTAGAACTACCCATTTGGGACTTCCTTCCTCTGCTCAGGTACAGGTCATACCAGTCAGATGAACAAGCGAGTGTAGATGGAATTTTCTCTGGTCCTGCCTTGCCCAGCAGTCCGGACAAATCTCTCCCATCTGTGGTCCCACAGCTGCTAATAAAATAATTACTCAGAGACTTTTATCAATTACAAATTGAATGGCCTATGGTTCTGGCTTATATTAGCTAGTTCTTTCAACTTTATTCAACACATTCCTATTAATCTATGTCTTGCCACATAGCTTCTTGGCTTATAATAATATTGACTTTCACATCTTCCTTCTTGGGTGCCTCAATCACGTCTCCTCTGACTCCAGCCTCTTCTCTCTTGAATTTCTCACCTGGCTGTAAGCTTTCTTGCCATAGGCCAAAACAGCTTCTTTATTAACAAATAAGAGCAGCACACATCACAACATATAGAAAGACATGCCACAGGAGGTAAGTGACCTGCTTGCCAGCTGAACTGTCCCACTTTCTAGATTCTGTTCCCAAAGACCCACTCCATAGCCCACACCCTCCAAGTTCATCACTTGCCCCACTTCTGGACCCTGCAGATTTATTTCCAACTCCGGCAGATTTCCTTCAGCTGCTTGGGTATTTAATATATGATAGAAGAAATAGATTCATTGGTCAAAGAAAATACTAAATCTAAAAAACTCCTAACATAAAACATTCAAGAAATCTAGCACACTACAAAAAGACCAAACCTAAGAATGATAGGAATAGAGAAGAAGAATCCCAGCTCAAAATCTCAGAAAAATATATTTTGCAAAATCATAGAAGAATTTTTTTTCTAACCTAAAGAAGATGCCTATAAAGGTGTAAGAAGCATACAGAACACCAATATAGATTAGACCAGAAAATAAATTCCACTTGCTACATAATAATCAAAACACTAGAATGGCCTGGAATGATGTCTTTCAGACTCTAAGAGACCATGGATGCCCAGCCCAGACTATTATACACAGCAAAACTCCAACCCAAGGAAGTTAACTACATCCATCTAAACAGAGGCAATAGATAATTTCAGACCAGGAAAATTCAAAAAAGGAAAGACACACACACACACACACACACACACACACACACACACACTCCCCCCCAAAAAAGCCAGGTTAAAAGAAAGGATACAAAAATAGAATCCATTATCCTGCTGCATATAAGTAACACATCTCAACATCGAAGATAAACACTACCTCAGAGTAAAGTGCTGGGAAAATATTTTCCAATCAAATTGACCTGAGAAGCAAGGTATGACATCTAACACAAGACATCAAATCCAATTTAGCAAAAGAGATGGAGAAGGACATTTCATACCCATCAAAGGAGAAATCCAACAAGATTAATAGTTAAATTCATGACATCTCTGCTCCAAGCACAAGGGTACCCACATTTGTAGAAGAAACATTACTAAAGCTTAATTACACATCAAACCTTAAACATTAATAGTGGGAGACTTTAATACCCCACTCTGACCAATGGGTAGGTCATCCAGACAGAAATTAAACAGAGAAATAATGAAACTAACATGTTATGAATGAAATAAGCCTAACATATCCACAGAATATTTCCCCAAAACACAAGGAATATATCTTCTTCTCAGCAGCTCAGGGAACATTGTCCAAAATTGACCATATACTTGGTCACAAGGCAAATCTCAACAGATATAAGAAAAGTGAAGTAACTCCCTGTATCTAATCAGATCATTAGGGATTAAAACTGGATTTCATTAACAACAGAAACAACAGAAAGCTTACAAACACATGGAAACTGAACAACTCACTATGGAATGACTATTGTGTCAAGGTAGAAATAAAGAAAGAAGTTAAAGACTTTCTAGAATTTGATGAAAATTAAAGCACAGCATATCCAAACTTATGGTATGCAATGAAAACAGTGCTAAGCAGAAAACTCATATCACTGGGTGCCTACATATAAAAATTTGAGATATCTCATACTAGCAACTTAACAGCACACATAAAAGTTCTAGAACAAAAAGAAGTAAGCACACCCAAGAGGAGTAGACAAAAGAAATAATCAAGCCGAGGGCTGAAATCAATGAAATAGAAACGAAGAGAACAATACAAAGAATCAATGAAATAAAGAGTTGGTTTTTTTTTTGAGAAAATCAACAAGAAAGACAAACCCTTATCCAAACCAACTAAAATACACAGAAAGAATATCCAAATTAACAAAATCAGAAAAATAGGGGACATAACAATAGATACTGAAGAAATCCAGACAATCGTTAGGTCACACTTCAAAAACCTGTATTACACAAAATTCGAATATCTAAAATAATTGGACAATTTTCTCAATAAATACCACTTACCAAAGTTAAATCAAGATCATATAAGCAACTTAAATAGATCTATAAGCCCTAAGAAAATTGAAGCAGTCTCCCATCCAATAAAAGACCAGGGACAAATGGTTTCCAACAGAACTCTACTAGATTTTTAAAGAAGTGTTAATATCCATACTCCTCAAATTATTCCACAAAGTAGAAACAGAAGGAACATTGCCAAATTTATTTTATAAGACCACAGTCATCCTATTACCCATACCACACAAGGACTCAACAAAGGGAGAGAATTACAGACCGATTTCCCTCATGAACATAGCTGCAAAAATACTCAACAACATACTTGCAAACTGAACTCAGGAACACATTAAAAAGATCATCCATCATGATCCAGTAGGCTTCTTTCTAGAGATGCAGGGATGGGTGAACATGCCAAAACCTATCAGTGTAATCCACCATATAAACAAACTGAAAGAAAAAAAAAAGATCGTATCATTAGATGCTGAAAGTGTCTTTGACAAACTCTAACACCCTTCATGATAAAAGTCTTGGAGAGACCAGGGATACAAGAGACATACCTGAACAGAGTAAAGGCAATTTACTGGAAACTTACAGTCAACGTTAAATCAAATGGAGAGAAACTCAAAGCAATTACACAAAACCAAGAACAAGATAAGGCTGTTCACTCTCTCCATATGCATTCAATATAGTACTTGAAGTTCTAGCTAGAGCAATAAGACACTAAAAGGGATCAAAAGGATAACAATTGGAAAAGAAGCAAAAGTATCACTATTTTTAAATGATGTGATAGTACATAGAAGCAACCCAAAAAATTCTAACAGGAAATCTCTATAGCTGATAAACGCCTTCAGCAAAGTAGGTGGATACAAGATTAACTCAAAAAATAGATAACCCTCCTACATACAAATGACAAACAGGCTGAGAAAGAAATAAGGGAAACAACACTTCACAATAGCCACATATAATATAAAATATCTTGTGATAACTCTCAACAAGCAAGTAAAAGTCTTGTATGATAAAAATTCAAGTCTTTGAAGAAGAAAGCTGAAAAAGGTATCAGAAAATAGAAAGATCTCCCATGCTCATGGATAAGTAGGATTAACACAGTAAAAAAAAAATGGCCATCCTACCAAAAGCAATCTACAGATTCAATGCACTCCTCATCAAAATTCCAACACAATTCTTTACAGACCTTGAAAGAATAATACTCAAACTCATATGGATAAACAGAAAATCCAGGAGAGCTAAAACAATCCTATATAATAAAAGAAATTCTGTAAGTATCATCATTCCTGATTCCAAGCTGTACTACAGAGTTGTAGTAATAAAAACCACATGATATTGGCATAAAAACAGACACGTTAATCAATGGAATCAAAATGAAAACCCAGATATAAATCAACACACTTATGGACACTTGATTTTTTATAAAGAAGTCAAAAACACACAATGGAAAAAAGAAAGCATTTTCAACAAATGGTGCTGGTCTTACTGGATGTTGGCATGTAGAAGAATGCAAATATATATGTTGTGGAATACTTGTACACTCTACAAAGATGTATTGCTGTGATTGGTGTAATAAAAAGCTGAGTGGCCAATAGCTAGGCAGGAGGAATAGGTGGGTCTTCCATGTGGAGAGAGAACTCTAGAAAGAAGAAAGGTGGAGTCACCAGCCAGCCTCAGAGGAAGCAGGATGGGCCATATAGAGATGAGGTAATGTCACATGGAAAAATATAGATTAATATAAATGGGTTAATTTAAGTTATAAGAGCTATTTGGGGGCAAGCCTAAGCTAAAACTGAGCATTCATAATTAATAATAAGTTTCCATGCCATTATTTGCAGGCTGGTGGTCCTGATAAAAAGTGTAATTACCTAGATTCATATCTATCACCCTGCACAAAACTCAACATGAAGCTTGGCCTTGAGGTATATCTATTCACAGTTTTCTGAGAAACTGCTATATTGATTTGCAAAGTAGCTGTACAAGTCCAAGTGGATCAAAACCCTCAACATAAAACCAGATTCACTGAACTTAATAGGAAGAGGAAGTGGAGAATCCCACTGAATGCATTGGCACAGGAAACAAATTCCTGACCACAGCACCAATAGCGCAAGCATTAAGATCAATGGTCAAGAAAAGGACCTTCATGAAGTTGAAAGTCCTCTGTAAGGCAAAGACACCACCAGTGGGACAGAAAGGAAGCCCAGGGAATGGGAAAGGATTTCTTTTTACCAACTCTACATTTGAGAGAGGACTAATATCCCAAATATGTTAAAAAAATCTCAAAATACTAGATATCAATAAACTAAATAAATATATTTTAAAATGAGGTACAGATCTGAACAGATAATTCTCAGCAAAAGAAACTAAAATGGTTGAGAAACACTTAAAGAAATGTTCAGCATCCTTATCCATCAGGGAAACGACTTTGAGATTCCATCTTACACCTGTCAGAATGGCTAAGATCAAAAACACAAGTGATAGCTCAGGCTGGTGAGGATATGGAGCAAGGGGAATACTCTTCAACTGTTGCTGCAAGTGTAAGCTTGTACAGCCACTTTGCAAATCAATATAGCAGTTTCTCAGAAAACTGGGAATAGATATACCTCAAGACCAAGCTTTAACACTCCTGGGCATATACTCAAAGGACAATCCATCTATTACAAGGATACTTGCTCAAACAACCTAGATGTCCTTCGACTGAAGAATGGATAAAGAAAATGTGGTACATTTACACAATGGACTATTACTCAGCTGTTAAAAATGACATCATGAAATTTGCCGACAAATGAATGAAACTTGAAAAAAATCATCCAAGTGAAGTAACCCAGACCAAGAAAGAGAAATATGCTATGTACTCACTTACAAGTGGATATTAGCTGTAAAGTAAAAGATAATCATGCTAAGGTCCATGGACACAGAGAGGCTAAGTAACAAGAAGGGCTTAAGGGGAGATGCAAGGATCTCCCTGGGAAGTAGACATAGAATAGATTTTGCTGACAGTCTGGGGGAAGATGAGGTTGGGAACAGGAAGGATCAGGTAAGGTAGAAGGGAGAATATACTGTGAAAAACAACTAGAATTGGAGGGGGCATTTCAGGGCCAGATAGAAACCTAGTGTAATTGGAACTCCATAGGATCTATGAGAGCAGCCATAGCAAAGACTCCTAGCAATGAAAGAAAAGAAGCCTGAACTGATCATCTCCTATAACTAGCCAAGACCTAGTGGCTAGTTATAGTTATAGTTATAACATCAACCCATCCACAAAAGAAGACTTCTGGTTGGGGGGTTTCATTGTCTCTCCTTATAGTCTTTTATTTATTTATTAATTATTATTATTATTATTATTATTATTAATTGTTATTATATATTCATTATTTAAAACAATTTTTAAATTTAAATATATTTTATCATATTCTTCCCCTCCTCTTTCCAAATCCTTTCCCCAGCCCTACCCACTCAACTTTAAGTTCTTCCTCAAAAACAAACAAAAAACCAATACAACAGCAAAAGCCCCCAAACGAAGAGAACAAAACAAAACAAAAACACATTAAAAAAGAAAAAAACCCACCAAACTGCAACTAAATAACACATAAAAAACTGTGGAGTTCAATTACAAGTTGGTGAACTACTCCTGTAGTTGGCCTGTCCTGGAGTGATTGATATACCCATTGTCAATCTATTGGCCAAAACTGACTGTCAACCTTCCAGGAAATATAGTGGCATTTCAGTTAACCTTTAGGTGAGTGGGTAGATATTCATTGACTGATTGATTCCTTCCTTACTTCTGTTTTTAAAAATACATCAAGATACAGTATAATAATATAAAAGAAAAAGTATCACATCAAAGTTGAACAAAACAAAACAACATGCAGAAAAGTTCCCATGAGAAGGTAAAGAATCAGAGATCTCACTTACATACTCAAAAATATAATAACACTAAACTAAACTGGACGCCATAATGCATACCCAGAGGACCTGCTGCAGACTACTGTTGGTCCTGGGTGTGGTGTTTCAGCCTGTGAGTTCACAAGAACTGTGTCCTATTGATTAGAGGGCTTTTTGGTGTCCTTCATCACCTCTGGCTCTGACTGTCTCTCCAACTACTCTTCTGAGTTGTTCAAATTGCTCTGAGGGGAGGGAATTGATGGAAATGCCGCATTTAGAACTGTTTGTTCCAAGATCTTTCCCTCTCTGTGAAATGTGTGGCTGTGGGTCTCTACATATGTTCCCATCTGATGTAGGAGGAAGCTTTTCTGCTGGTAGCTGAACAAGGCAGTGAGCCACGAACATAGCAGAATATCCTTAAGCATCATTTTATCAGTACAGTATTTTTTTTAGATCAGCATTATTTGGTTTACCCTAGGTCCCTGGGCTATCTATGCTCAGGTTCTCGGTCACCCAAGCAATGTCAGGTATGTCTTCTATCTTGAGGATGGGACCTTAAGTTATATCAGTTATTGGGTGGTTACTCCCACAAGGTTTGTGCTACTATTGCCCTGGCATATCTTGTCAGGATACCATTGTAGATAAGGGTGGCCAGCTTGGGGTTTTGTTTCTCTTTTGGTAGTGTGGAAGGGTCCTTCCTGTAACAAAGAAGACAGAACATAGGGGTGAAGCCCTTATGTAAGCACCATCTCAACTTCTTCATCTCAATGAGTTGTGTAAGTGTTGTCTTCAGCAGTGTGGCCTTGCTGTCATTTTGTGGAGAGCAACCTATAGTCTTGGCAACAGCTTGGGTTATTTATGGATTCCTGTGGGTCTCCTTTGGCCAGCAACTCAATTATATGTAATCCAATCCCAGTACTGGAATGTTGTGAGATATTTGCTCACACTGTGCAATTCCAAGGCTGTGTTAGTAAAATTAACCTTGGATGAGGAGTGGAGACAGCAACTTGTTGACAAGAATTATCCATAGAGAGAACTGAGTTTCCTCTAGCCCCTTACTTTATACCTACTCTCTGTGGTTCTATGGCTTTTAGCTTGGCTGTCATTTACTTCAGAGCTATTACCTACATAAAAGCAAATATGTACCCTATTTATCTTTCTGAATCTGATATACCTCATTCAGGGTGATTTTTTTTTCGAGCTCAATTATTTTCCAGTAAATTTCATGATATCACTTTTTTAAACGGCTGAGTAATAAACAATTGTGTAAATGTACTATATTTTTCTTATTCATTCTGTTGAGGGACATCTATGATGTTTCCAATTTCTGGTATTATGAATAGAGCAGCAATGAATGTGGTTGAGCAAGTATCTTTGTAGTAGGAGGAAGCATCCTTTGGGTATAAGCCCAAGGGTAGTATAGATGGATCTTGAGGTAGATAGATTCTCTTCTTCCTGAGGAACTGCCATACTCATTTCCATAGTGACTGTTCAGGTTTGCAGTCCCACAAGCAGCATGGGCTGTCACTTGATATTAACCATTCTGAAAAGTATAATATGAAATCTCAAAATAGTTCTGGTTTATGTTTACCTAATGACTGAAGATATGGAATGTTTCTTTAAGTGTTTTTCAGCCATTTGAGCTTCCTCTATTGAGAATTTTCTGGTTATATTTATATCCCATTTTTAATTAGTATTTTTTCTTGATACCTAATATCTTGAGTAATTTATATATTTTGGATATTAGTCCTCTATCAGATGTTGAGTTGGGGAAAATATTTTCCCATTTGGGAGGCTGATGCTTTGTCTGACTGACAGTGTTGTGAGACAAAGATACATGTCCCAAGATCTTGAGGTGAAATGAAACATCTTAATGTGGGCCACACCTTCTTTGGCTGGAAGCCATGGAGAACATGGAAGAAGAAATCTTTTGCTCTTTGCCTGCTTGCTCTTGCCTTGCTAGCAAGTTCATTTCTTCACTGTCATTAAAAACTACTCCTTTGGTGTTCCAATATCCACTAAAAACAACTGAGACATTCATCCTCAGGGAGTGAGAATTTTTTGGATTCTTGGTCTTTCTACTCATAGCCAGTCATTCTTGGATTAGCTGGACCACAGTCTGTAAGTCATTTTAATATATCTGTATATATGTATAACATATTAGGATTTATATATAGAGAGATAGTTATACATAGATATTATATATATATATATATATATATATATATATAGAGAGAGAGAGAGAGAGAGAGAGAGATTCATTCTGTAAGTTCTGTCACTCTAGAGAACCATGACTAATACAAATAGTCACATGTATTTTTTTTTACTTTGAGAGAAACAGAAAAACTCTAACTCTAATTTGTGAAGGGTTATTGTGAATTTATTTCCTGTGTCTTGATAACACTCTAATTACATACAAATTACCAATGCATCAAAACTTAGGACCACTTCAGAAGTCAAACTAACCAGAAATGCCTCTCTCTCTCTCTCTCTCTCTCTCTATATATATATATATATATATATATATACATATATGTATATATATGTATATATATATATATATTATAATCAGACCAGTATTAGGAGGGCAGGGAAGAAGGAAGGAGGAGGAGGGGGAAGGGGGAAGAGAAAAGGGAATAATATATGTATTATAATATATATGTATATGTATATGTGTAGATGTAACCAACCGTCGTATAAATAAGAAACACAGAACCAATGCAAAGAAGAAAGCCAAGAGGTCAGAGCTAAGAGCCAAAACCTTACCCTTCCTCCTCCTGCAGTGGTCCTACCTCTCCGAAGGAGCCAGGCTTTCTGGGTTAAAGTCTTTTTATAGAGTCTCTGTTCTGCCTTCTCATTGGTTGTAAACCCAACCACAGGACTGCCTCATTACGGCCTATCTGTATAGACCTCCAGGTGTTCTATGGTTGGTAATGAGATTAAAGGCATGTGTATCCAATGCTGGCTGTATCCCTGAACACACAGAGACTTACCTAGCTCTGTCTACCAAGTGCTATGATCACAAACTGTACACCACCACTGCCCTGCTTTCCTATGGCTTGCTAATAGCTCTGACCCCCAGGCAACTTTATTTATTATACAAATAACATTTTAATACAAAAGAAAATATCACCATATATATGTGTATAACATCAAGACTCTTTCAAAATAATAATACCATACTTTAAAAGGTACTGAACATGAGCTTTTTATTTAAATTGTTATCTTTTTATTTTATGTCTTGTAATTTTTGCTTGCAGATTTGTCTGCACCACATGTGTGCATTGTTCATGGAGGCCAGAAGAGGGCATTGAATATCCTGGAACTGGGATTAAGGACATATAGTTGTGAGATACTATGCTGGTGCTGGAAACTTAACCTGAGTCATTGCAAGAGAACAAATTTGGACTTCAATATCATAATGGTATTATTGTTAGAACACTGACTTTGTGAGCCCTTGATTTACAAAGATTGTAGGGATATCTTCCTCCTTCCTGAAGGTATGCTACAGGGCCAAAATTATACCTCACTTTCCTGCAGTTGGTCCATCAGGAATATTGCTGGCTGCTGACTGGGGATTATTTTCATACTTCTCAACTGTGGGTTTTATGTTGTTCTCATTTCATAGCAATCTGTTATCAACATGAATGCTTCTAGGGATTAGCCCTCCATTTAGTACTTACCAAAGAATATTTGCAGTTGAGCATTTTCCAAGTCTATTTTTAAGACTGAGCAATAAATTTTACTTTCCCTCACTAGCCAGTAGATTAGGACTTTCTTTTTGGTAATTCCATCTTCTCTGTTTACCTACCATATGTTATTCCTTTGTGTAGTGTAATTCTTATTACTACAGTCAAGGAAAAATTTCTGAAGAAAAAATATTTTAAAATGGGTAACTGTCTATTATTCTTTCTGGTCTTCTAGCTTTTAATTAATGCATGCTGACAGTACTGAATAATGGGTTTCATACTTTTATTTTCATACATGCATATACTTTGATTGTATTAGTTCCCCCATTAAATCTCATTATTCTTCACAAATTGCCCTCTTACCCCTTTTCTTTTACATCATGGTTAGTTTTAATTTTCATCTTGACACAAACTAGATTCACATGGAAAGATCAATGAGAGATTATCTACATTGGGTTAGATAATGGGAATGTTTTGTGGGGGACAGTTTCTTAAATGACTTAACTGATGTGAAAACACCCAGCCCAATATAGGTGAACTCATTTCCTAGGCAGGGAGTCTTGAACTGTATGAGAGTGAATAAATTGTTCTAAGTAAAATCAAGTAGGAATCATGCATCCATTTCTGTGACTGTGGATTTGATGTGGCTCATTGCTTCAACCATCTGCCACATTGACTCCTCTGCTATGACAGAATATCAGACCATAACACTGAGTTAAAATAAACCTTTCTCTAACTTGCTTATTGTCAGTGTAACTTATTATAGCAGTAGGAACAGAACTACAATAATTTTATTCCTGTTTTCTTTTTAAAATTTATTTCACATTTTTATTTTTGATATATTTACAATATTTTCCCTTTTCTCTCCATGCCCTCCATTTCCCCCTCCCTACTCTCTGTCAAAGTTATGATCTTTTAACTAATTTGTTATTATATGCATATATACATACATACATACATATATATATATATATATATATGTATAAACTGTTGAATCTGTATAACGTTACTTATATGTATGTTTTCAGGACTGACTATTTGACACTGGACAACAACTGGTGTGTTTTTCCTGGGAAAGACAATTTCTCCCACTCTCAGCTTTCCTCAGTTGCCTACAGTTCTTTGATTAGGGTTCAGGCCTCATGAACTTGTCCCTGTCTACTTTGGCAAGTCCATCGGGGTCATCATTGTTCAGCTCATTTGGGCAGTCAAGTTGGTGAGACTTTAAGGATGTATCCTCTGATATTACTAGGAGACACAATCTCATTTAAAACCACTATGTCTTTTGGTTCTTAGAATATTTCTGGCCCATCTCTAGCAACGTTCCTTGAGCCTTACATATAGCAGTATTTTGCAGATGTATTAACTGAGACTAGGCTCTACACTGTACATTATAATTGGTTGTCATTTTCTGTAGTGGTCACTATCTGTTGCAAAGAGAAATTTCCTTGATGAGGCATGAAGAATATAATTATCTGAGGATATGACGGATATAGGGACAAATGTTTATAGATGGTTGTTAGGAGTTATGCTGGATCAGTAAGTCAGTAGTTGCAGATTCTCCTCCAAAAACCATGACTTCACTAGTGCTGTGTAGTTAGTCTCATTTCAGCTACCAGACATTGTTTCCCTCTTGTTGGGTGGGTTTTAGAGAGCTGTTGGCTACTGCCAAATTATGCATCTTAGGGTTATCATGTCTTGCTTGTCATAATACGGTTCACAGGTATTATAACTGAATAAAGCTCTTTTCATGACATTTTTTCCTTCTAGATTCCATACAGAACTTATATCTGTTGCTGGCTTATTTGCTGAACATGATGACCACCAGTAAAATTTATGTAACTCTATCCATATAAATGCACACACACACACACACACACACACACACACACACACACACACACACATACACACACCATTTTCTTTATACAGTCATCAGTTGGTAATCACTGAGGGTGACCTAAGTTGTTTTAATAATTTAGCTATCACAAGTAGTGCTGTAATAACCCTCATGTCCAAGTATTTTATTTTAAATTTATAAAAATTACTTTGGTTTCTCTCTCTCTCTCTCTCTCTCTCTCTCTCTCTCTCTCTCTCTCTCTCTCTCGTGTGTGTGTGTGTGTGTGTGTGTCCAAAATTAAAATTGTTGGATGGTATGGTAGTTTTGGAGGCTGAAGCAGTTTACCTTATGTCATAGTGAATAGAGGTCAATGTTTTCCTCCATCATCACACCAGCATTATTTTATCTTATGTTCTCAATGATAGTTATTCTAGGATAAAATAGAATCACAGAATCACAATGAAGTGTTGAACTGTTTCTCTGCTGACAAGGATGTTGAATATTTTTTTTTGGACAAATGTCTAGTTCATTTGCTCACTTACTGCATTACTTATTCTTATGGTGTTCATATTTTAAGCACTTTATATATTTTAACTAGTAATCTTGTTAGATGAATGGCAGGAAAACATGTTCTTCATTCTATATGTTGCCTCTTTAATCTTTAAATTGTGCTGTGCAGAAGCATTTCTATTTCGTACAACCTTATTTGTCCTTTACAGTTGTTTCCTGAATTCTTGGCATATTGTTAGGAGGTTTGTTTGCATATTCATATATCCTGAAATTTTCCCCCATTTTACTCCCATCATTTCAGAGATTCCTGCCATACATTAAAGTTTTTATTCATTTGGAGCTGACTTATTTACGTGGTTATAAATAGGGGCCTAGTTTAATAATTTTTCTATGTAGATACCAACTTTTCCCAGTAACGTTTGTTAAGGAGGTAGTTTTCCACCCTGAATGTTTTTCGTTTTATTGTTTATACTCCTATTGAGAATGAGCTGGCTATAGCTTCACAAGTTTATTTCTGGGTCACTTATTCTATTCTGTTGATTTCCATGTCCGCTTTTGTTCAATGTCATGTTCTTTTTCCTACCATGTCTCTGCAGTACATTGTAAGATTTTGATTTTGATATTGTGATGCCTCCAGCAGTGTTTTGTTTTTTTTTTAATCAAAAATACATAGTGCATTTTAGTTCTTTTGTGCTGCATAGAAATTTTAGGGTTGTTTTCTAGTTTTTTGAATGATGTTATTGGTATTTTTATTTTTATTGCTTTGAATCTATAGTCTGATTTTGGTAATTTGGCCAAATGAACAGTTTTAACTGTAAATTATAGTAAATTGGAGGCCTTTCAGTATTCAGTTTATTTCTTCACTGTTTTACAGTTTACTTGCAAGGATCTTATAACTCTTTCAGGCATCTTTATAAATATCATTATTCCTTTTTAAATGCATTATAAGTATAGTTATTTTCTTCATTTCTTTGTCAACTCTTTTGTCCTTGATTGAAAAACACCTCTGGGTTTTTTTGTGATTTTTGTATCCCTTTACTTAGATAATTTTTTTTAAAGAGTCAGATCTAAGACTTTTTTGTGGAGTCCTAAATATCTTCAATGTATAGAATCCAATCTTCTGCAACAAGAGACCATTTGACTTTTTTCCTTTTCTGCTTATGCCTCTTTTATTTATTTACTCTTGCATTATAATTCTGCCTAAAATTTCAAGCACTATACTGAATATCAACTTAAGAGTAGATGGCATTGCTTCATGCCTGGTATTATAGAAAAATACTCACCATTTATTATAACGATCATTTACATACACCAGATGCTGCAGTCTATTTCCTCTATTGTTAGTCTCCAGAGATTTTACCACAAAGGGATGCTGGAATTTGTCTAAAAATGTTTATGTAGCTATAAAAATCATGTGGCCTTTGTACAAGATTCAGTTTATGTACTACATCATGTTTATTGTTTTATGTCTTGTTTTAGTTTAGTTTCTCTTTGCTATGAGAAAACACTGACCATAGCTACCTGTGGAGAGGAAAAGGTTTATTTTGAGCTTAGAGATTATAGTAGATTACTGAGGGAAGCTATCTCAGAAGCTCAAGGAGGGAACCAGAAAGCAGGAACTGAAGCAGAGACCATGAGGAAGCGTTGCTTACTGATTTGCTCCCAGGTTCTTATTCAGCTAGCTTTCTCATGCAGCCCAGGCATAATTTTCATGGAATGTTAACACCCACAGTGTGATGGCCCAGCACATCACATATCAATTAGCAATCAAGATATGTCCCACAAACATGTCCAGAGGCCAATCTGATGGATGCAGTTCTTCAATTGTGATTACCTATTCCCAGGTGTCTCAAGATGACAACTAAGACTAGCCATGTCATGTATAATGAGCCTCCTTTGCGTCCTCACAATAAAACTAGCTTATATGTGGTGCATGAGGTTTTTTCCTTTTATTGAAAATAGATCATTTTCTCATGCAATATATCCTGATTATAGTTTCCTCTTCTTCTTCTACTCCTCCCAGTTTCTTCCCACTTCCCATCTGGATTTCCTCCCTTTCTGTCTCTTATTAGAAAAGAATGGCTCCCCCAGTCCATCAATGCCTGCGGCAGGTGCAAGAGCTGGTCATGTGGTCGTAAGAGCAAGAGAGCTATCTCTGACCATACCACCTACAACACTTGGGAGAACAGGCCCTGCACCTCACCATGGCAGCACAATAGAGCCAACTCGGTTAGCTCAAGTGTGGGTGAGCCAATCCTCCATGTAAACATGGGAGAGCTGTCACCATTTCTCATCTGGTAGACCAATCCTATAGCTATGTAGGCCCAGATCCAGGGTTATGACTTGGCCGAACCCAACATCCACCACATCTATGATATGCTAGAACATGTGAAGGAACTTGACCTGCAGATCCAAAGCTGCAGGATCTCCACAACACAGGGCAACAACAGGATATCCAGCAAGAGTCCTAATGAGGGTCCAGCATCAATAGCAGAAACCAGAGGTCTTGAACCAAACCAATTTCTCTATGTAATAAATACTTGCAAATAATGATATATAGACAAAGGTTTTTATGGCATGACTAACTGCATTACACTGCAGCTCCTGTGATGAGATTTTTAATTTTCCCCTTTTTCTCTTAAATGTTTTATTTGGGGGATGTGTAGGGGCAGAGAGTTGATGCAAAGGGATGGGGTAATGAATGGGACCAAGATACATGATATAAAAGGCATGTAGAATAAAAAAGAAAGAAAAGAATTGGCATTCTCTAAGAGAGAATAGCCAAACATAACAAAACACAATAGAAGATAAAAAAGAAAAGAAAAGAAAAAAACATCACATTGAATTTGGACAAAGCAAACCAACAGAAGGAAAAGAGCTCCAAGAGAAGGCACAAGGATCAGAGACTCACTCATTCATACCTTCAGGAGTCCCATAAAAATTATAAACTTAAAGCTATAACATACATGCATAGGACCTGGTGCAGACCCATGTAGGCCCTGTGGTTGCTGACTCAGTCTCCGTGAGTTCATATGAGCCTGGCTCATTTGATTCAGAGGGCCCTGTTCTCCTGATGTGTTCTGCCCTCTCTGACTCTTACAGTCTTCCCATCTCCTCTTCCACAGGTCCCCTGAGCTCTGGGGGGAGGTATTTCATGGAGACCTCAATTTAGAGCTATGTGCGTCAAGGACTCTTTCTCTCTGTGTAATATCTGGCTCTGAGTTTTCAAATGTATTGTTGAATTAAATTTGGAAGTATTTTATTGAAGGTGCTTGCATTAATGTTCATCAATATTATGGCCCTAAAAGTTTTTATTTTGGCTGTGTCCTTACCTAATTTTTGTACTGAGCTAATAATGATTTCATAGAATGAGATTGGACATTTTTCTCATCTTTCTGCTCTATCGAATACTTTGAGCACAGCTGGTGCTGTTTATTCATTAAAGGTCTGGGAAATTAAGTAGTGAATGTATCTAGTGCTGGATTTTCATTGGCTAGAGTTTCTAGAGTTTTTTTTTTCTTTCACTTCTTCAGTACCATGGCTGCCTTATGTACTTGTGCTTCAGATTGCTCCATATAACTAACTCTCCCTGGGACATAGAAAAATCCCGAAGGGCTTAGCATTTGTTTGTATAATATTATGTTTCATTCTTTGGGCTATAACTACACATGTTAGGGTCATGTTCTTTCATTATTTTCTTATTACAGATGGACAATAATCACTCAATTTTTTTCTCTTATGTATTCTGTAATTTAGAGCAAAGTATGGCATCAAAATGCATCATATTGTGGTGTATCAGAAACCCAGAATTTGTGACGACATGGTCAGACTTAATAGCCTTTGCCATTAAATCTTCACTCTGCTGCTAAGATAGGAGTGAACTGAGCGGTCCTGTCTTCTTATGTGATCCCATAATAGTAAAGATCAGACGTGGTCTTAGGTTCACAGTTGGCTGACCTGGACTCTTTCAGTTCTTCAATGAGGAAAGTTCATCCCACTTCAGGAGCTATCCTACTACATAGAATGTTCTTATATATGGAACTCTTTCCCTTCCTTTTGATTTCAGTTTAACTTAAACCAATAACAGTGGGGAAGCATCTATTCTGGATTTTCTAGAACATTCCTGACAATTGGTGGCTCATTGTGATTACTGAAGTCTCACCGGTCACTATGTAATGTGAAATTGTTTAGGTGAAAATTTTTTGAGCAACTCACTCAAAAAGAACTTCTCTGATGATCTTCTGAATTCAGCCTACAAGCAGAATCTCTATATTAACATTAGAGGCACTAGAACCTACTTTTGTGTGTTTACACAATGCCTGCCTCTTCCTAGTTAAGCCTTTACTAATCACACTTTGTTTCCACTGCAAGCACAGTACTTGAGAGATACACAATGCACTCACCAGATGTGTGGTGAGTGATTTATCTTTTGAATATGGTGAATAGCCCCATTAAAGTAATTATATCCAATGAGGAAATGCTTTTATTTATACTAATTTCTTACTGTTAGCTTCAATAGTGAGGTGGGATAAACACTGTGAAATGATCAAACGTACGAGATTAGGATCTGGGGTTTTGCTTCCTTGTTCTTCTATCTCTGCCAATGGGTTTGAGGGCAAAGGCATAATGAGCATCACTAGTCTAACAACTCTTTCAGTCATCATCAGGTGATGATCAGTTTTCTTTGAATAGGCCTAGTTTAACCTTAGTCTTTCCCCTTTCTCCTGGAAAATGGGACCTGTCTTCCAGCTGGGACTGTTTTAAATATGCTCAGTGTCTGCTCTGTGTCTTTCTTCTGTCATTTACTGCTTAGACAGTTATACTTTTTCTTATATAAAAGAAGAATTTTTTGCTGTTTCCAGAAAGGCTGATTAAAAGTTCTATCTTCTTAATCTTATTAAAGGAAGGAAGCCATATTCACTGTCTATAAATGTATTTTGTAGATACGTGCAAAATACAAATATAAATATCAAGTTTCATGTGATCACAAATTCTGGACATACTGAAAATGAATCCATGTTTATGCTTTTGCTGATTAAAATGAAGTTGTTAGTCTTATATTCTCCCCAATAAAAATCTATTAAAAATTTCTGCTTTCTTAGGTGGAGAACTAAGAAACTTGGAACAAAGCTTAATAGTAATCACATTTCTTACATCTAAATATATGAATACATTAATATTTCATCTTAACATCCTCATTTTACTTCTTTAATATGTTGATTTATGCTCCAAAAATATTATAGCCTATGTAATTCAAGTTGGAAATAAATGAAGTTACAATGCTTACTTTTGCTCTAAAAAGCTTTACTTTTTATTAAAATAAAATATTATAGAGTGATTCTGTTAAACTGTGTATTGATTTTTACTAAATGTTAATGCAATCTGGTAATTATCAATGAGATAGGGCAACTTTGATGATATAAAATGCTTCAATATTTAATGACTAAAAAAATTCATTGACTTAGTTTTGACTATGTATCATATACATTGTAAAGATTTATTCATTTTCCTTAGAAATAAATAACAATATATCAATATGAGTAATAAAATAATATAAATGTAATAATTTTATCAATATAAACAATAAAAATAGGTAAAATAATTTTATAAATAAAAGTAAACAATATAAATAACAATGAAATTCATGAAATGATGCTGTAGGCTGAATTATATTCTTTATAATTTGCACCTTGAATTTCTAACCCTTAGTATCTCAGAATATAAATGTATCTTAAAATGCAGTCTTTAGTAGTAGTAAAATTAACATCAGTGCAGAGGATAGACTATAACCTCATATAACTGGTTGCTCCCTTCATAGAGGAGGGTGCTCAGAGTGGGAAGGCTGTGAGAGGAAAGAAAAGAACTTATCAGCTTATAAACCAAGAACAGGCCTCAAAACCAACAGTCCCTATCAACACTTTGAACTTAGGCATTTAGTCTCCATATTGTGACATCATCAGTTTTTCTTTAAAGCACACAGTTCAGGATAATTTGTTATGGTAGTCTGAACAGGCTAACACAGAAACCCAACCTGGGGTAGTTGTTATGGTTTTCTGAAGAGACTAACACAGAAACCAAAACTGGAGTAATTGTTATGGTAGTCTGAACAGGCTAAAAGAGAAACCCAATCTGGGTAGATGTGTTATGGTAGTCTGAACAGACTAATGTAGTGATATATTGTGTACCCTAATTAACTTCTCTGAGGATCAAACGACACAGTCAGCCACTTGATTAGACATAGAGGTCAGGCAGTGGTGGCACACACCCTTAATCCTATCACTGGGGAGGCAGAGGTCTGTCTGGATCTCTGTGAGTTCAAGGCCACACTGGAAACAGAGCCAGGCAGTGATGGCACACACCTTTAATCCCAGTGCTGGGAAGCACACAAGCCTTTAATCCCAGGAAGTGATGTCTGGGCAGAGAAAGGTATATAAGGTGTGAGGAAATAGAAACTCTCTTTAGGCTGAGGATTTCATAGAGGTAACAACTAGTGGCTGACTGCTCTGCTTCGCTGATCTTTCAGCTCTCACCCTGATATCTGGCTCTAGGTTTTTTATTATAACACCATTTAAGATTCGAACAACAGGCTAACACAGAAACCCAACCTGGGATAGTTGTTATGGTAGTCTGAACAGGCTAACACAGAAACCCAACCTGGGGTAGTTGTTATGGTAGTCTGAACAGGCTAACACAGAAACCCAACCTGAGGTAATTGTTATGGAGGTCTGAACAGGCTAACACACATGAAAAGAGCATCTCTGAGGGCAGCATGATCCCTGGCTTCTGTACTGGATGTCAACACAAGCATCCACTTACTGGCTCTTCACTGAGCATAAGGAGAATACTTTCTCAACTAAGAAGAGGAAACTGAAGAATTAAAATTCACATAAAAATACATGTGTCTGAAACTGTAGCAGAGTGCTTTTTCTTTCTTTCAGCAAGTTAAACATTCAAATAAATCATATTTTCTATTATTTTTAAATGATAATTTTAATTTGAGTCTACACTTCTCACTCTATTTTCATAAATTCTATACTTGGTCAGACATTTTATTTTCTGTTTTGAATGATGGTGAACTAAGACTTGATTGTTCTAATAAGTGAAAACCAAAGCCCTAAGTTGACTGGCTTGCAAAAGCTCATAAAGTCCCTACACAGAACTAGAATGGTAGTCAACATATTTGCACTCTAATTCTGTTATCAGTTTTGTCTTCCCCAAGACCTCCCTCTTTATCTTAAATGTTTTATGTATTCAATAATTCCCCTTAGAGTTGTATTTCTCAAGCTGCAGGTAATAGCTTCCTAATGATATGTTATTAATGGAAGGTCTTGTTAATAGTATCAAAATGACATAAGGAGTAAGTGCCTCTTGAGTTAAAGATGACTGTTACTTGCCGACACTTTGCTTCTGCCTTACTGACATCATATATGTGTTGTAGGAAAACTGGATTGTAAAGTAAAGCTTGTTTCTTCTATTTGATCACAGAAACTATTTAAAAACTATTGCCTGATACATTTTCCAAAACACTTTTCTCTACAGGTTGTTTTTCTAGTCTCTTGAGATTTGCGAATACTTCTTTAGAATTAGCTGCTTAATTAGAAGCAAAGCCTTCAAGAGCAAAGCCTGTGGCTTATCACTCCTCCCTCGTGGGGTTGTATTAGAATTCAGAACACGCTGCCCCAAAATACACCACTTAGAGCACACCACCCCCTAATCTTCCACTTTGGCATAAGAATTATTTTGAGAGAAAGACACTTCACAAACAGCAGGTGCAAGAGTCTCACTCTGACCTTCCTTCTGTTTCTTACAAGTTAGGAAATGAAATTCCCAGGTGAAAGATGCTTTCCTATGTGAAGGGAAGCTTCATTGTTATCGTTAAAGACAGGGTGTTAAAGCCGATGGAATTGCCCACTGGTCTTCTGAAGCACCTCTCCTCTTCCAGCTTCCCCACATGATTTAGTTATGTTTTCACAACTTACTATTCCTTGTTTGACATAGAATGCAAGGCTTAATGTTGTTGGACTTTTACTTCCCTACTGAAACTCCTGATCTATGTAATATTTGTGCTAATTTTGTGGACATTTCTTTTGTTGGTGTTTCTTATATCAATTCAATTCTCAGGCTAGACGAGGAGAAAGAGGAAGCTTGTTTCTCAGACCGACTGATGGTACTCACAGGCATGATGGTCACGGGACTTCCTGTAAGATAACGTTGAGGTTTAATGAAATCACTATGGTGACTTACTGCCTTTGTCACATTTGTTCCATTAACTGAAGCTAGACTGACCCTGCAGCAATAGTATTCAGGTGGCATTTTGTACGTTGTTATGAGCACTTGACCCCTTCCGTCTTTTGTCCATGTGCATTCTATAAAATGTTAAAAAATAAAAAAAGGAGCCCAAGGATTTTGTCTATGGCTGTGATCAGAGATACACTCCACAAGCTGGTGTGGGTGTGTCCCAGTAACTTTTTAGTTGTGGTGATAAAACATCCCAATGAAAACAATGTAAGGGAGAAAGGGTTTCTTTTGGCCAATAGCTGGAGGGGGAAGTTGTTCATCATGGTAGACACAGCAGAAGAAAAGCATGTGGCAGGATCAGGAGGCTGGCTTGTCACGTTGCATCTGCGCTTAGAATCAGAGAATGGGCTATAGATTCTCAAAGTTGATGCCTCCTGTGTATGGCAACTGAGATTTATGCAGCTGAGATCAAACAATGATAAATAAAATATGATCAAATATTAGAGGGGAAATATTTTCAAAGAATTTGGATCTATATTTGACTTTTCTTCTGCAGTTTCCTCACATATTCAAGCAAGTCTAAATATTCATTTTGCTGATCTCAAAATTACTCAGGGTCCAATTTTATATATATATATATGATATATATATGTGTGTGTATGAGTGTGCATACATGTACACACACACACAAGGATGCATATTATGTTGGTCTCTTTATAATTTACTTTTAATATTAATAAAATGACTCATTGATTTCTTCAACATGCTCACTGGTTCCAGTAACATGAATGGATGAGCAAATTTCTGTTTTTACCTATATATCTATAGCATCAGTATACTTTATATTTGAATCTTAATCTAGATTAATCATATAGTTAGGAATTTTTAATGTAAATTTTCTCAAATTTTTTCCTTATAAAGTTTTTGTTTTAAGATTAAATGTGAGGCCTGGGTTGGTTTTGTACATGGTATGTGTATTAGTACCAGTGAAGTTCCCCAAAAGATGTATGTAATAGACTATATTTCTATAGATATGTAAGTCTCACATATATATACACAGTACACAATATATTCTTTTATCATATATTTATATGCATACACAAGCATGCATACATGGGTGTACATGTGATTCCCTCTCTTGATCTGTTTCTTTGTCTCTATTCTTTCTCATCATGATGGTCTCAGATGTATAATCATGATCCCATCAAGTTATGATAAAGCTGAAAAATTCCTGTCTCCCAGTTATCACATCATCATTGAAATAGCATAGATTAATACAGTATTAATACATTTGTGATGGTATAGCTAAGCCTTTGAATGATCAGTCACATAAAATATAGCACGTAATTATATCAGCATGGAATAATTCATAATGATAAACAATGGTGTCACTGGTATTAGTAATTACTGTGATATGCTTTTGTTATTGTGTAGTATACACCATCTATTTACATTAAAATGTCATTGCACAATGGCATATGGTTACACAGCAATACACAGCAGCGTGCCCATATATCTTTACTTATCTCGTTATCTCTTCTTTCTTTTTTTATAGGCATCATGTGTGTTTATTTTACAAGTGCATTCCTTACACAAGCTTACATGAAGTTCATAAGAGAAACCTCTTCTTCTTCTCAGAGCCTGTGAACTTCTCACAGACTCACTGGCTTAGACCTACCTGAGAACTTCCTTTTGTGCTATTTTCAAAATATTTCCTTAAAAAGTAACCCCATATGCATTCCAGCATCGATATCTTTACAGCTTGTCTGTTACTGCCATGGCATATGAAAACTATTGTACCTCTTTTGACCCACCCTTAATTCTTCTTTTCAAGTTAGAACCTAAACAACACTAATGAAGTCTTCCTCTATCCCTCCTTACTCAAAAACTTGTCTAAAAATCCTCTTAAAAATGTTAAATTGACAAGGAGATTACAAAATTAAGCCTATCAGTTTCCATGGCTGTGTCTTTACTAAGCCACTGGCAGTATCTTCAGAAGGTGGACATGATGGGATAGTAAATGGTAGTGTGTTCAGGAATCTTTCCCTATATGATATAGCCTTCTAGCTGCGTAAGACAGATCTCAGTAAGACTATCCCAGGGGTTCCCTGAGGGATACCCAGCACAGAACTGGAAAGCCAGTGGCCTCTTTCTTCCCCTACATTAGTCCTGTTGTACCAAATAGTGCCTGTGGTGCCTAGATGGACAGAAGGCTTGTCCTACCAGCTCTACTTAAGAACAACCTCTCTTCATTCCATTTTCTCATTGGTAAAACCATGTCCTTGGAATCAATTGCTTCTAAGACTCATTTGGCCAAGTGTTCCACATGTGCTATCTATGTTTGGAAGCGTTTGCTAGACAGGCGTTGTCTTAGTTAGGGTTTCTGTTTACTGTGAAGAGACACCATGACTACGGCAATTCTTATAAAGGAGTAACATTTAAGGAGGTGGCTTACATTTTCAGAGACTTAGTCCATTATCTTCATGGTGAGGTATAGTGCTGGAGAAGGAGCTGAGAGTCCCACATCTTGACCCACAGGCAGCAGGAAGTCGTCTGTCTCACTGGGAGTGGTTTGAGCATATAAGAGACCCCAAAGCCCACCTCCACAGTGACACATTTCCTCCAGCAAAGCCACACCTCCTAATAGTGCCACTCCCTCTGTTCTTGCGGAGGCCAACTACATTAAGACTACCACAGGGGTCCTCTTTGTCTGGCTTATTAGCTAGTGTTTCGAAGTCCAGATCTTCATTTTATATGACTCTATGCCTTCTTTTCTACAATCAACCAAATGAGTTAAGTGTGTCTTACCTTTTATAACAAAATAAAACAGAATAAGATAAAACAAACAGCCAATCCATGCACTGAGCACAGGACCCAGTCCAACTGCCTGGATGCCTCCTAAGCAGTTCAAGTCAATCAACTGTCTCACCCATTCAGAGGGCCCGATCCAGCTGGGGGCCCCTCAGCCATTGGCTCACAGTCCATGCGCCTCCATTCATCCGGCCACTCGTCCTTGTATTCCATCCATCCATGGTCCCAACAACTCTCGCTCACATAAACCCTTCTCCTTCTCACCAATTGGACTCCCGGAGCTCCACCCGGGGCCTGACCGTGGATATCTGCATCCAGTTCCCTCAGTCACTGGATGGGGTTTCTAGATTGGCTGTTTGAAACATGGGGCTTAGCGGAGACGCTTGGCTCAGCCTGGGAGGAGGGGACTGGACCTGCCTGGACTGAGTCCACCAGGTTGGTCTCATCCCCGGGGGAGTCTTTGCCCTGGAGGAGATGGAAATGGGGGTTGGGCCGGGGGGAGGGGGCAGGGCAGGAGGGGGGAGAACAGGAGAATCTATGACTGATATGTAGAGTTGAATTATATTGTAAAATAAAATAAAATAAATTCAAAGAAAAAAAAAGATAAAACAAAAAACCTTCACATCAAAGTTGGATAAGGCAAACTAACAGAAGGAAAAGACCCCAAGAGAAGGCAAAAGATTCAGAGACCCACTTATTCACACACTCTGGAATCCTCTATTAATACTAAACTGGAAGCCATAATATGTGCACAGAAGGCCTGCTGCAGACCCAAGCAGGCTGTGCATGCTTCTTCAGTCTCTGTGAGTTTATAGGAGCCTTGACCAGTTGATTTAGAGGGCCTAGTTCTTCTGGTGTCCTCCAGATTCTCCATACACTCTTTCCACCCCTTCTTCTATGGGGTTCCCTGAGCTCTGAAGGGAGGGATTTGACAGATATATCCCATTTAGAGCTGTGTATTCAAGTGTCTCTCTGTGTGTAATGTCTGGCTGTGGGTTTCTATATGTGTTCCCATCTACAGCAGGATGAAGTTTCTCTGGTGATGGTTGAATAAGACACTGATCTATGAGTGTAGCAGAATATCATTAGATATTAAGATTAAATTTTAGGAGTCATTTTATCACCACTTTTTTGTAAGACAACTTTTTTTTTTTTTTCAAGACAAATGGTGTTTAGTTTTCTCTAGGTTTCCAGGCTATGTAGTCTCTGGTTCTTGGTCTCTCAAGCAATGTCAGGTATGGGCTGTATTTTGTGGAGTGGGCCTTAAGTCAAATAAGGTATTGATTTGTTATTCCCACAAGATTTGTGCCATCATTGCCCTAGTATATCTTGCAGGCAGGACAGCATTGTAGATCGAAGGGTTTTTGGCTGGGTTAGTGTTTACTTTGCTTTGGTGTCTACATTGACCCTTCATCCCTGTGTTCTAGTGTTTTTGGTACAGGAAAGTTATCTCAATCTCTGGATTGAATCATGACTATAAATGTTTAGCATGTACTTCCTAATTTTGTGTAAGTGCAAGCTTTGATATTCTTGGAGTGCTGAACCTGTAAACTCATTTATCTGACTGTGTACTTATTATTCATTAACATCTGACTACACACACACACACACACACACACACACACACACACACACACTGCTGTGGGATGTTCTGTATGACAAATATGTTAATAAATAAAGCACTAATTGGCCAGTAGCCAGACAGGAAGTACAGGCGGAACTAACAGAGAGGAGAATGGAGGGAACAGGAAGGTGGAGTGAGAGACACTGCCAGCCACCACCAGGAGAAGCAGTATGTGAAGATGCCGGTAAGCCATGAGGCACGTGGCAAGGTATAGATTTATAGAAATGGGTTAGTTTAAGATATAAGAACAGTTAACAAGAAGCCTGCCATGGCCATACAGTTTATAAGTAATATAAGCATCTGAGTGATTATTTTATACATGGGTTGTGGGACTGCGGGGCTTGGTGGGACCTGGAGAGAAGCTCTCCAGCTACAACACACACACACACCAATTGTAATGAATTCTCTCATATAACTACTGAAGTGTAAGAGCAAAATTTAGAGGGTAAGCCAAGTAACAGTTTGAATGTGAATACAATTTTTTGGCAAAAATATCCTCTTCACTGAAATTTGAGTCATTTTATATTAAGATCTTCCATATATAGGTGAGCATCTAACACACACACACACATGTGCACCACTCAAATTCACGGAGTAACTGAGTAGCCCTGGTATACTCAAACTGAATTCATTCTCCTCTTCCACCTTCTTTTGATTATTTGTAGTTAGATGTTTTCACCAACAGGCAAGCATGAATTTTATGTTTTATGTGACATACGTCAGGAATGCAATATTGAAAGTGAATTTTGATTAGTAATAATTAATAGAAACCATGCATACTTCTTATAATTATTATTTACTCATTCCCATTGTCATAGTCCTTGAACCAGATCTCATATGCCATATGATGACTATCTGGAGCTTATACCTACTTTATAAAATGTACAATGAGGTGATCTATACACCTCGTTTCCTTTTCAGCTTGCATCAATTTTCCAATTTTCTTTTTTGCATCATATTTAGACTCAAATACAAAGGAAATAGGAATAGTCTCCTTTACTTTGTATTTCATAAAATCCCAAATCTCTTAGTTTGTTTGTGTGTGTGTGTGTGTGTGTGTGTGTGTGTGTGTGTGTGTGTACATGGAGATCAAAGCTCTGTGTCAGCATCTTCTTCCACCACTGTCTCCTGTATTTTTTAAGACAGGTCCTCTCATTGAGCCTGTTGTTCACCAGCTAGACTGGTGCTGTGCATATTGCTCTGTATAAATAAAACGCTGATTGGCCAGTAGCCAGGCAGGAATTATAGGCGGGACAAGGAGAGAGGAGAATTCTGTGAGGTGGAAGGCTGAGGCAGAGAGACGGCTGCCAGCCGCTATGATGAGAAGCAGATGTTAAGATACCAGCAAGCCATGTTATGAGTTATGTGGCAAGGTATAGATTTATAGAAATGGGTTAATTTAAGATATAGGAATAGCTAGCTAGAAGCCTACCACGGCCATACAGTTTATAAGTAGTGTAAGTCTCTGTGTGTTTACTTGGTTAGGTGTGAGTGGCTGTGGAACTGGTGGGTGAGAGAGATTTGTCCTGACTGTGGGCCAGGCAGGACCAGAAAAACTTTAGCTACAGACTGGCTGTTGAGTGACCTCCACGATCCTTCTGTTCCAGCATCCTCTGGGCTGAGTTACAGAAGGAGCACCATGCCCAGCTTTCTATAAGTGTGTTTGGTATCCGACTCAGGTTGCCATGCTTGTGCAGCAAGCACTTACTGAGACATCTCCCCAGTCCCCAGTGTGCTTCTTAACCTTCGGTGTAATTTATCATGAATGGTATCTTACCTGGCTTGAGACAGACCTGACTGGGGCAGTATTGGAATGAAGAAAAGACAAACACACAAACACACAGAAAAGCTATATTTGTGTGGTCTGGGCTCTCTGAGGAGTATTCACAGCACCCTGGAAGTTCAGTGTGTTTACTGTAGTCAGTTGAACCAAGGAAGCAGCATTTTTGCATAGAGCTAAACAAGGAGGTGGAGTTATTCCACACAAATAAGGAGGTGAGGCTTAGGATAACAGCTGTATCAAGAAGACAGGTTTAGCTACTCTGTGGGGGTGCAGTCATCTCTGTGGGGGTGTGGTCACTGTGGGGGTGCAGTCTCTGTGGGGAATGCAGTTGTCTCTGTAGGGGTGCAGTCTTTCTCTGTGAGGTGCAGTCTCTGTGGGGATGCGGTTTGCAGGTTGCAATCATCAGGGAAGAAAGTTCTGATGAAACTTCTTGGCAGACACTTTCAACACTCACACCCAGAACTTTGGAGTCATTGGACTTGGTTTTGCCTGTGTCAACAACACAAATCAAATTCACTCAAGATATCACTTAGGCGGGCTCACTCTACTTCCCACAAAGAACCTTCTCTAGAGCAGCTTACATACAAACATCCAATCAGCAGTATTTGCATCATTTGGTAGACAAGATATTCATAAAATCCACTTCTCTTGGGGGATAAGATAGTATCAAGTATAAGATAAAAATTGAAGAAGAGTTGCTAAGATATTGAGAATATAGTGATTCTGGTTAATGTGTTTCCTTAAAATAAAATTACAAGTAGGAACAATTATGAATGGTCCATTTATTTCAGTAGATAAGGAGGAGTTCTGACAGGCAACATATGCACAGACATTCTCACAACACTCTCAGTAGACAGACATGGGTATTTTATATTCCAAACCAAACATTTTTCTTCGTGAAAATACAAGAAGACAGTCTCTTGACATGTGTGAAACTCTTCTTATTTTTTTTGTTGTGTCATGAGCAATACATATATATGTTTACATTACAAATTCATTAAATAGTTACATGTTGTCCTAATTAGGCTTAATATTGCTAAGATGAAACACATGACGAATGTAACTTGGGGAGGAAAAGAATAATGAGGCTTATACTTCCTTGTGACTGTTCGTCATTGAAGGAGGCCAGGACAGAAACTCAAACAGGATGGGGACCTGGAGGCAGGAGCTGACACAGAGGCTGTAGAGAATTCTCCACTGGCTTACTCTATATGGCTTGCTCAACTTGTTTTCCTATTGAACTCAGGACCACCAGTCTAGGGATGGCATCACCCACAATGGCCTGGGCCGTCCACCATCCATCCCTAATTAAGAAAATACCCTACAGCCTTGCTTATAGCCCAGATCTTATGGACGCATTTCTTCAATTGGGGTTTCCTCTTCTCAGATGACTTTACTTTGTGTCAAGTTGACCTAAAACAAGGTAGTCCAAATGAATACATTATATATTCTAATTATATAACATACTACTACTACTAATAATATTTTTATATATAAGTATCTTATCATTGGTTATTGAAGTGAAAGTTGTAGAAATTAAAACTAATTTGATGTGAATATTCATTTTAGTTACATAACAAATAATTTACATTTTTGAATTAATTTACATATGGGTGCTAAATTAAGACTTTTGATTAGGCCTAATATTTATGCATTTTTCACATCTTATTTGATTATCATACATTCATATATTCATATATATGTAGAAAATTAGATAATTAGATAAAATAATATTTTTATCTACCAAATCATTTATTCAGTTATAACAAAAATTAGTTTTGTTTTCATTTTTAAAATTTATAAAACAAATTTCCTTTTTATTCTGAATTTATTAGATGAGAAAATTATTTACATAACTTCCTCATACTTTCACATTATTTTAGCAGTGAAATACTATTCCTGTTAAATATTTCAGGAAGTTAGAAAGCTTGTAGGTTTTGGAAAGACATGTGTCCAGACAAAATTACTTAATGCATTAAATTAAGCTATCTGATAATCAGCAGATAATAATAATAACTTTTGATAATTTTGATGTTTTGATAGTAACTTTTGGACCAAGGACTACATCTAATTAGGTACATTAATTCCTTTCCCCACCAATTATAATCTTCTTTTTCTCTTTAGCTTAAACTGTTTGCATTCATTTGTCATATGATAATGCCAAGCATAATTTATTCTAGTAACTTGTAAGTGAATCAGCTGCTTTGAGGTTTTACTTTGTGGTCTTTTCAAAATAAGCTGCAGAAGTAGCAAGAGTTTTGGATGTGGGAGAACAGTGGAAATGGACTGTAGAGGTTCAGCTGCTCTGAGGACTGGCTGCTGGCAAGCCCTTATCAAGGCAAAGTCAGAATCCTTGACATAATGTTACAGATACATGATGGTGATTCAACATATTTGAAGTAGATGGACATCTTATGCTTTATACCTCATTTTAGCTACTTTTCCTGTAGAAACTGTGTGTTGCTTCTGTTTACTAGAACATGGCAATGGTAATGGGACTGTGGCAATGTAGTCAGCATCTTTGGCTGCACGATCTATAAGGCTCCACATTGCTACTAGACTTGAATTGTCCTAAAGACTCTACATTGTTGTGTTGAGGAACGGGCTGCCATGCCAGCTGGCTTATGTACATGAAACTAGGTGGTCACTGGAAGGTAAAAGCAGTTTTGCCAGCCATCATGCAGGAAACTATGAACCTTGCTTTTCTAGCCACTAGGATGCAACTCTGCCAATAGGAAAGTGAGTTTGGAACTTCTCCAGTTTAGGCTCCTATGAAAACAGACCTGGCAGTTTCTTTGCAATCCAAATGAACTATGCTTGGATTCCTCACACAAACTGGAAAGTAAGAAATACACATTAGTCTCAGCCACTAAGTTTGTTACAACTTTGTTGATAATAGAAAAGCAAGATACTGGATAATTTTCAGGTTTTGTTTGTTTTATTTAGTTTCATCTACCCAAGGTCTTCACCAAACATCTACTTCACAGACTTAGAATCTTGTGGTGATATATTGTGTACCCCAAGACATTGTATACCCTAATATATTTATCTGGAATCAGAAGACAGAGTCAGCCATTAGATTAGACATAGAGGTCGGACAGTGGTGGCACATACCTTTAATTCTATTGCTCGAAAAGTAGAAATCCATCTGGATCTATGTGAGTTCAAGGCCACACTAGGAACAGAGCCAGGCATGGTGGCACACACCTTTAATACCAGCACTTGAGATCTCATGTCTTTGCTTGGGAAGCACACAGGCCTTTAATCCCAGGAAGTGACGTGGCTGGGTATAGAATGGTATATAAGGTGTGAGGAGACAGGAACTAAAGCAGCAGTTCAACCTGAGACCCATAGGGGTGAGGACTCAGAGGCTTTTGGTCTCAGGATTCCCAGAAACAGGATCAGCTGAGGAGTTGGTGAGGTGAGGTTGGCTGTGGCTCGTTCTGTTTCTCTGATCTTTCAGCTTTCACCCCAATATCTGGCTTCATTGGGTTTTTTTTTTAAGGCTTTTAATATATATTTAAGCATACAGGCCTTAGGATAGGGATATTTATGGAAAGGGCAGTATACATCCAAGAGTGGGTGTCAGTAGAAGGGAAAATGTTGCACAATTTTTTTTCTTTTAAGATTTATTTATTATGTATACAGTGTTCTGTCTCCATGTATCCCTGCAGGCCAGAAGAGGGCACCAGATCTCATTACAGATGGCTGTGAGTCACCATGTGGTTACTGGGAATTGAACCTAGCACCTTTGGAAGAGCAGTCAGTGCTCTTAACCTCTGAGCCATTTCTCCAGCCCTCATTGTTTTTTTTTATTAATAACACCTTTTAAGATTTGTGTTACAGAACCTGGCAGTTATACTGTGGAAAGCAAATGATAAGAACTATGCAAAAATAATAAATGTCTACACTCTTAGAAGGGAGTCAAACCTAACCCAGAATAAATCTATATTGACTCCAGAAACCTCCATAGGCCTAGTTGCCTTTTATAGGAAGAGAGGATGTAAGAGAAAGGCAAAGGGTGATTTCTGTTGTTGTATGTTGTTGTTTTGCTTGTTTTGTTTGTTTGTTTGTTTTTGTTGTTGTTCTAAAAGCATTTAGCTAGGAGTTTTCCTTGGTATTTCTGTGTCTTTGAGAACCACATTGGTTTGACTCTTGATTCAGCTACTTATCTTATTACTTTCTGCAAGATCCCAAGAACCAGAAAGTCTGATCAGATGTCTCCTTAAGAAGGCCCATATATCTTTCCAGATTTAATTTTTTGAGAATTTCAAACATGACTATTGACATCATTTCCACCCTGCAATTCATTGTTTGTCCCCCCAACTCTCTCTCAATTTTATGAGACCCCTTCTTCTATGATAATAATTATCAAACACAAGCATAAACACACCTGCAAACACACATGCACACACATGCACACAGACTTATCATACCAAGTCCATCTAGTGATGTTTGTAAGTATATGTATTTACAGCTGACCACTTAGAATTGGATAACCTCTTAGGATCTAGTCCCTGGAAAAGACTGATTCATCCATTCCCCGTCTATAAGCAGCCATTAATTGTCTATAACTCTTCATGTAGGAGTAGGTCCTGAGGAAATTCCCTCTGCGTTGGCACAGTGGCTGGTATAGTCATTGTGTGAGTCTTGTTTGGGAAACTGTATTGAGATTTGATGAGTACAGCATTCCTACTACGTCCATAAGCACTGTCTTGAAGCACATCCTAATCCTTTGCCTCTTACAGTCCTTCCATCCCCTCTTCCGCAATGTTCCCTTAGTCTTAAGTGTAGAGGCTACACTGTAGCGGAACCAGCTAGGGCTTCGAAAGCCACAATCACTAATTCTCTGCTTTCTGACTAATTGTGGATCACTGTAAATAGACTTCACTGCTTACTCAAAAAAAAGCTTGTTTAATGAAGCGTGAGAGCTATGCTTACCTGTGGCTTAGAGATGAGCATTTCAAATACAGGTAGAACCTCCCTCAGATAATTATTTTAACTCTTTTAATAATTATTATTTTAGTCCCAAAGTTAATTCATATAATTAAGATCAGCAACCAACAAAAGATAGATCTTATTTTAATCAAGAAAAACAAGAGATCTCAGCATCTATTGTACCTGGGAAACAAAAGGGGTCTATTGTGACTTATACTAGGCATTTCAGTTGGAGTAGTAGACAATTTTTGAGAAAACAGTTTCACCATTTCACTTTTTCACCAACATACTGTCTTTGATGAGTCTCTGTCACTGGATTGCTGTTTATGCTGTCATTTTAATCAACTAATTTATGTAACGATTACTATTTATTTATATTTGTTATATCAATTTGGTTAGTCCTCTATGTGAGGTTTCTTCGTGGCTCCAGGTTTTGGCAATGCTAGCAAACCTGCTGAGTCTCCACGGGCAAGCCTCTATATAGACGCATCTTTACATTTCCATTTGTGAAATGACTAGTAGTGAAGCTGTGAGGTCAGAACTGAAAACATGGTTTGTTTTATGACAAACTGCCAAACTCTTTTAGAAAGTTGTGTGTCATTTGACATTCTTGGGACCAATATATGAGTGGTCTAGTTGTTCTGTATGTTCCTCAGAACTCAGTATTGCAGCTTTGATTTTATCAGTGCTAATGGCTGTGTGGTAGTATCCCTGTGAGCAGCATGCAGTAGTGTCCATCAAATGGCTATGTAATAGTATCAATGACTGTGGCTGTGCAGTAGTATTTATGATAGTAACCATGTAGTATTTATTGTAGTTTAAATTTACATTCAATCATAGTTAATGGTCCTGAACATCTTTACATATACCTGTTGGTGACAAATGCTTTTTTAACTATATATGTTCTTTAAAATGTTTTGTCCAGGGGTTAAGAGATGGCTTAGTGTTTCTGCACACTTGCAGGTGATTTGACAGAGGACCCAGGTTCAATTCCCTGCACTCACATGGCAGCTCACAATGACAGTTACCTCTTATCCCAAGAGATCTAACACCCTTTTTAGGAAAACACTCACTCATAAACAGAATATAAAAACAAATACAATTTCAATATTTTGTTTTAGTATTTTGTCCATTTTACAAAGATAAAGATGGCAGACAACTCGGGGGCACAGTGTGGTGGGATCTCTCAGATATAGGCTAGAGATTCTTGGATAGCAGGTGTCAGAAGATGTCACTGACAGCACAAAATCTGTTCCAATAGCAAACCAAAGCAGGAGACTTTGTAGAGCAGTGTCTTAGTGAGGGTTTCTCTTGCTGTGATAAAACACCATGACCAAAAGGGAAGTTGGGGAGGAAAGGGTTTATTTGGCTTATGTTTCAGCACTGCTGTTCATCACTGAAGGAAGTTAGGACAGGAACTCAAACAGGGCAGCACCCAGAGGCAGGAACTGATGCAGAGGCCATGGAGGGGAGCTGCTTACTGGTTTGCTTCCCCTGGCCTATTCAGCCCACCTTTTATAGGACCCAGGACCACCTGCTGCGGGATGGCACCACTCACCATGGGCTGGGCCCTCCCTCAATGACCACTAAATAAGAAAATGCCTTACAGCTGGATCTCACTGAGGCATTTCCTCAACAGAGGCTCCTTCCTTTCTGATGACTTTAGCTTGTGTCAAGTTGACACATGAAACCAGCCAGTACAAGCAGAAAGTCTGTAGGCTAGGGTCCAGACCTATTTGGGTATTGAGGAGAGGGACAGCAGAGGACAGAACCAAAGCTTAAGACAGACGGCTTAGGAAAAGATTTCCTGATTGAAGTCACAGCTATATTAAAGAGCAGTAAGAAAGAGAGAGGTCGGGGCTAAATGCTGAGCATAGCATGAGCAGCTGCACTAGCATGGGTCAGGGCAAGACCCTCCCTTGACACTCCACTGAAGCAGAAGCAAGAAGCTACCTTCATAAGAACGCTGTTGAGTTGGAGGATTGATGACCACAACAGAAAACTACCCTTCCTGACCTGCATATAGGAACCCAGGGCCTGGAAACCCAGGGCCAATGCCATGGGTTCTGAAAACTCAGAAGCAGAATGCCTCTCATGAGTGGGGAAGAAACTTATTAGAACCACATGATTTTAGGTGTGGTTGAAAACTGATCAGGGTCCTTGTCTGTAGCAAAATACAGACCCAGGTTCTGAATATATTCATCTTTGGGAAGAAATGGTAAGGGGTGTAACCAGTGTTTGCATTCTGACTAGTCAAAAATTCCCCAGGATGTGACTGGATCTGTGAGCCCATGGAAGAATTGTCAGACTAGATCTGATCCAGTACTTTGGTGAGAAACCAATTCAGTATCTTTACTCTCACCTGACTTTTTCTTTTATTTAAGACTTAATGCCCAGTGGTCTGGCTATCCCTTCACTACTCTATTGCTACCCCTTCCCCCATTTGTCTCTTTTGTCTTCTCTCTTTTCCTTGTGAAAGGCTGTCCCCCAAACAGCAGGCTTGTCTAGAGTTGGAGGTCTCCCTGCCTCATCCTCCAGGGAGCTGGACTTATTTTAAATTGTCTGATTGCATTTTGTTGCCTCTTTCTCTTTTCATTCTATCTAGGCTCTCCTCTTCAGGCTCAGGGAATTATGCAGTAGAGGAGGTGGAAAGAGTGTAAAAGCCAGAGAGGATGGAGGAAACCCAAAAATCAAGGCCTTCCAAACACAGCAGGACCAACACACATGTGAACTCACAGAGACCAGAGCAGCATGCACAGGGCTGGTATGAGTCTGTACCAGATGGGATCCTAGAGCTGAAAGAAGTGGACACTCACCCCTGTCCCTAAGCCAGTAGCTATCTCCAATAGATAGCCACTTGAAAATAAAAAATTAGTTTCTTACTGGTTGGTCTCATGCTCAGCAGTGGTCAATGTAAAATGAACTCAATAACATCTTTGGGAGTTTGTTTCATAATGGTATTTTGTTTAAACCTTATAGGTCTAGTGTGTGTGTGTGTGTGTGTGTGTGTGTGTGTGTGTGTGTGTGTGTGTATAATTGCCTCCAGAATTTTTTATGGTATACTTGTGTCTTGTGTGTATGAATGTTTGTGTGTGTCGGGGAGGTCTATACGTGTTCCTCATGTTTTTCCTTTGGGTCATTTTCTTGTTTGATTATTTTATCCTGTTCTGTTTTGTACGCTTTTTATTTTATTTATTTTATTATTATTCCTTAGATGGCTGTTTGTTTTCTAAAGAGAGAAATAAAGGGTGTGGACCCCAATAGGAGGGAAGGTGGGAAGAAATGGAAGATTGGAGGAGGGGAACCATAATCAAAACATATTTTATGAAAAGATACTTTTTCAGTAAAAGAAAAAATAAGTAACTGTCAAGTGCTTTTAATTTCCATTTCATGATGGATTCGGATGTTGAACATCATTTCCAGTGTTTCTCAGCTTTTATGTTTTGTCTTTTGAGAACTGTTTAGTTCTATGTCCTCTTTTCATTGTGCTGTTTGTTTTTCTTGATGTTCATTTTCTTTAGTTCTCTGTATATTCTAGATACTAACCCTTGTCAGGTGCATAACTGACAAAGGGTTTTTCTCCATTCTGTAGACTTCCTCTTTGCTCAAATGACAGTGTCTGTAATGGTACTGAAGATTTTTAGCTTCACAAGATTCTGTTTATTGTTGAATCTATTTGTATTCTTATACACAGGGCCATCAGTTTGACCAGCACCATTTGTTGAACACACTGTCTTTTCTCCAGTGTGCAGTTTTTTTTTTCTTTTCATTCTTTTTGTTTTTCTTTTTGCTCCTTTGTCAAAATGGAACGTCCAAGGTGTGTGGGGTCATTTCCAGGTCTTTAATTCTAGTCAATTGATCAATGTGTCTGTTTTTATGACAAATAGTGCTGATTTATTATTATAGCTCTATAGTTTGGTAGTACAAATAGAAATCTGGGATGTTGGTATCTTGAGCAGTTCTCTTACTCTTCAAAATTGTTTTAGCTATCCTAGTATTTTTATGTTTTCATAGGAAGTTTAAGTTTTTTTTTTCAATTTCTGTGAATGATTGTGTTGGGATTTCGATGGGGATCATAATGAAGATTGCTCTCGGTAAGGTGGCCATATTCCCAATATTAATCCTACAAATATATGAGCACAGAGGCCTTCCCATGTTCTGATGTCATCTTCAATTTATTTCTTCAATGTCTAAAAGATTTTATTTTTCAAATATTTTACTTGATTGGTTAGCGTTATTCTAAGATATTTTTAGAAGCTATTGTGAAAGGTATTGTGTCTCTACATGTGAAATTACCTGTATGTGAAAGGTATTGTGTCCCTGATTTCTTTCTCAGTGTGGTTATTATTCATATGCAGGAAGGCTATTGACTTTTGTGCATTAATATTGTATCTTACTACTTTGATGAAAGTGTTTATTAGATGTAGAACTTTCTTGGTGGAGTCTTTATGGTCTTTTACGTATAAAATCATATCATCTACAAATAAGGATACTTTCAGTTCTTCCTTTCACATCGTTATCCAGTTGAACTCTGTAAGTTACCTTACTGCTCTAGTGAAGACTCAAGTGCTGTATTGAACAAGTATCCTTGTCATGTTCTTCATGTTTGTGGCTTGAGTTTCTCTCCATTTATCGCAATGTTGGCTATGTCTCTGCTATAGATTGCTAATAAAAAGCATCTATAGTATAAAAACACATCAACACATGCCCCTCATATCCCGTATCGTCTCTACAGGACTTTTATCATGAATAATTGTTGGATTTTGTCAAATGCCTTTTCTACCTCTTATGAGATGATCACGGGGTTTTTGTCCTGAGGTCTGTTTATGTGGTGGATTATTTTTATTGATTTATATTTGGCCATACCTGCATTTCTGGGTGAAGTAGCTACAGAGAACACTTTGGGCACCATTATATAAATGACTAATATATTGATACTGGGCATTTAATGACAGAGAACACAAAGCCAGAATTCCATAGGGAATGAAATCCATTCATTTAGATTGCCAATATATTACACATTCCTGCTTAAATATATAAATAATTCCACTGAACTGTTAAGAAAAGTCATACTTTAAAAACACATAGTGATCAAACTTATTGCCTAACTATTCATTATTAGGTTACATTCTTTTGCCTATGTAGAAATGACATACTTTAATTCATCACATATTTCTTTGATTTACAGCTAAAATAATATGAGTAATATGTAAATGAATAAGAGCAATTCTCAGAATCACTGGTTATTTCACAAGTTTCCATTTACTGCTATGTAAAGACCTGGGATCTTAAATGTTTAGATTTGAGGAATATAAAATTATAAAACTTGGCTGAAAACAGCCTCTGTGTGAGTAACTCTGCCCCTGAGCCTCATAAACCTCTGATCATTAGTTTGATTTTATACTACTGAATTCAGAAAGTTCTTATTAAGTCTCAGGGTGCTCTTATTAGGAAGGTAAATGTGTAAATATTATTTTTCCCACATTACACATGAAGAAGAAGTTTGGCAGAATGAAATGACTTATTCAAAGACATAGATCTCATGTGAGAATTGGTGTTTAGGATTCTTTATTTCTGTCCTAGCTCATCTCTGTTTCTCCCCTCCATCTCTGTGGTCAAATAAAGCTACCACAGTACTAAGTGCAGAGTGTTGCTGTATGTACCAGGTCGTATTTTAGCTGAATGAATATTTGTCACTCTACTTGGATATCATATTCCAGACCTTTCTGTCTTCCAAGCATGAGGACCCGCTAGAAATTTACACATTTCTTTATTCATTGCTGCATCCACAGCTGAATGTATGATAGAAGGACATTATAAAACACACATTGTTTCTTCTTTTCTTCTCCCCATGCCTTTTGCCCAGTATTTTGGTCTCATCTATTCTGATGATTGCATGCTGTTCTCCACAGATTTCAGAGCCAGCTCTCCTAAAGATGCTAGATTGGAGCTGTCATTCAACTAGATGTTGACACATTTACATTTAGTAATCAATAAGTGGCACCACATTTATAGGAATATTGAAGTTAAAAGCAAAGCATTTGAAGCCAGGCTTTGTGGTACATGCTGATTCTAACCATATTTCCAAGGTAGTAGCAGGGATGACATGACTTAGAATCCAGCTCAGACTATTCAGTAAGACCACAGTATATCATACATGATGCAGTGGAAACTTTTGCATAATTTATGGAATTCAGTAGACATAGAAGAAATTTTAATTCATTTCTTAACTGTCCTTTCACGTAGGATAATGCTGTTCTAGAGAATATTATGAATTTTTAGTCTCTATGCATATGAATATAATCTTTGAAAACACTTCAGTTCTCTCAGTGAAACTGTGATGTGACTGTAATTTTTTAATTGTTTTTAAATACTGTGCATTGTGTGCTAATTTTCCTCGGATTTCAATTATTTCTACCATAAAGTTATTCATTTATGTTAAAATATGAATTTATTAATTCTATTATAGCTTTGTAGACTAATGTATTTTTGTCTTTTTGTTGCTAAAATAAAATAATCATGTAATTTAATATCGAAGAAACTTTTACTACTTTCATTCTTCCTCTCCCTCTCTGTTATGGAATAATGTTTTTTACACTGTGAAGATGTGTCTTCACCAAGGCATCTTCTGATTGGTTTAATAAAAGGCTAAATGGCTAATAGCTAGGCTGGAGAGCCAAACTGAGAGGATGCTGGGAAGAAAGAGGGCAGAGTAACAATGAGTCACCAGCCAGATATAGAAGAAGCAGGAGATGAACATGCCATGCTGAGAAAATGTACCACCACACAGTAGTACGTAAATAAGAAATATGGGTTAATTTAACTTGTAAGTGCTAGTTAGTAACAAGCCTAAGCTATTGGCCGTTTATATATAATTAATGATAAGTTTCTGTGTGGTTATTTGGGGACCCGGTTGGCAGGACAGAAAACTCCCCCTACACCTCCTTTTCTCCTTTTCTGCCTTCCTCCCTCCATTTCTAACTTCCTTTACTGTATTCCTCAGAGATCCCAGTCTACCATCAGTAGCAGTGAGGTATACACAGTCTTCCCTGTTTTCTGTTCTCAGCTGATTCGCTATGGGGTTTTCTAGGTGAGTTTTATCAGATTGAGGATATTGGATTTCACTCCTTCATTTTATGAGAATCTTTAATTCTAAATTGTTTTTGAAAAAAAATTCTTAAAAAATAAAAATGTATTTTAATACTTTAATTATTAGTGGGCATTTAACTGAAATACTTATCCTCTTCTAAATTAATATGATGTGTAGGTAGAATTACATGTGGCTCCACAATTTGCAGGCCTGTGTGTACACATCTTCTACCACTTATTCAGTTAAATACTAATATGAGGGTTGCTGCAAATAATTCTGTATATGTCATGATAGTCTTGCATCAACTCTCCTGAAGACAGGGTGATCACCTGCAAAGGCTTTACTTAACCCAGTGCAGGCACCAGACACAGAGAAGTCAGAACAAACTAAAACATGAGCATGATTGAGAAAAACAGAAATTCTCATTCTTGGAGTGGAGGAAGCTGTAATCATGGAGTGAGGGACCTGGGCAGTGTCTAGAGGAGACCAACTGGTCATAGCTCCAGTCAGCAAGGAAAACGTACCTCAATCTTACAGCTTGCAGCTTCGTCTTACCAGTCACCTTAATGGCGAAGATGGCATCTCTTTTCTGAACCCTATCATAAGGCTGGTCCTGCTGGAACATTAATTTCAGACACTTAGATCCTGAACAGAAATCCCATCAAGCTGTGCATGGAGAGCTGGCACTCACAGATCTAGATTCATAACTGGACTTTAAGCTGCTGAGTGTGTTGTGATTGTTTAGAGAATAATAGCAAACTAGTAGATATGATGAACTATACCAATTGAGTTGTTGACACCGAATCAATCTTTCATTCCCAGAATAAACCTGAGCAGTCATGACTGATTACCTTTTTCATATGCTGTTGGATTTGATTGGTTAGAACTTTGTTAAGGCTTTTGCAGCCTCATTTATAAGGAATATTGGTTTGCAGTTATCCTTCTGTGTACACTTGTGTTGAACTCAATGTATGCATAGCACTGTTCTCATAAAATAAGTCAAGACTATGTGTACCTTTTATGTTTTCTGAAGGATATTTTTGTAGACTTCATGTTATTTTCTTTAATGTTAATGAAATTCACCATGAAGTATGTGATTCTGAATTTTTCTGGTAGGCATGTAGGTATGACAACTGTGTTTTTAAAAGCTAGTGTGTTATCTTCTCTTTTTGATTGTTTATCTTGGATCAGATTTGAAAACTGTATGTCCAATATTTTTCTGCTTCATCTAGATATCAAAATTCTTAAGTCTATTATTTCCTCTTCTCATTGCTTTAACAAATACCTATTAAAAAGAAACTCAAAGAAGGAAGTTGTATTTCGGCTAATGGGTCAGAGGCTATCAGCCCGACACAGTGGAGAAAACATGGTGGGTGAGGTGGCTGAACATATCATAACACTGACTGGAAGAAATCTTACTTCTAAGTTCTTACTCCCAGTGACTTGTGTCCTCCAGACAGACCCCACCTTTAAAGGTACCATGGTCTTCCAAAATAGCTCCACAAGCTAGAAAACAAAGCTCAAAACATCAGCCTTCAGATCTGAACCATGATACTTACCATAATGATATTTAGATAACGTACTACAACTTGATTGTCTTTAGGGTTGGCTATTCATGCTCTCTTAATTTTTATTGTTATTTCTGCTTCATCTATTAATAACAATGATCATTTTTGGATGCATTTTCAAGGCACAAGTTTACTGCTTTTCTTTTTCACTGTTTTTAGCACTGATGTGTTTTGTTTTATAAACATTTCCTCTTTTCCTCTTTTCTCAACCTTCCCTTCATCTCTTCCTTTTTTATCTCCTCCTTTCTTTACACATACACACACTTAGTAATTAATTCCTCCTGTGCTTAGAAGTTTTAATTCTTAAAATGTATTGCTTTATTTAATTCTTTCTGCAGGAAATGCAATTTCCCTTCCTTAATCAGCATACTCATGGTTACTTACCTAAAGTTTATCTCTAAAAGTTTAAGTAGCTGTTATGATTTTTTTATTGTTGTTATTTGTTTGTTTTGCTTACCCTCTGTTGATTTTGTTTTTTTCCAAGACTGAGTTATATTACCTGGTTCTTCATACCTTGAGACTTGGATTTCATCTTGCACATTATAAAAATTTTGTTTTAGAGACTCCATATTATAATTCTGTAAGGGGTATTGATATTTTTGGTTTAACAGGTAACCATCATGGTTAGTCTCAAGCTGTAAGCTCTTTGTATTTAAGATGTGTTGACTATGTTTTCATTTCAGAATATGTTAACTCAGATCCATACATGTTCAGGAACCAGGCATGTCTGGAGTGAGCTACTTATATAGAACTAAGTGCTTCTCCTTGTTGGTTCATTCCTTTCTGAGATTCACCCCTGCTCTTTCCCAGCAGTCCTTCATGATGCCAAGTTCTTCCTCCAAATTGACTGACCTCCACAGATGAGTGGCTTGCCTGGAACTTCAGTCACCAAGCACTACCTCACCTCTGACTGTTCTTCCCTTAGAGAAAGTTACTAAGTAGAAAAATTGTAATTTGTTGGTTTATTCCTTCAAATTTTGACCCATCTGACAAACCTGCCTGCCGTGCTGAAAATATTAGTCAACTATATTATTGAAATATACAATAATTTGTGTATATTATAGAAAATATTTACTCATTATGATTTTTCTCAATGTATATTTATCTTTACACTATTTAGTTTAGTAAAGGGAGAAAAATGTACTATAATAATATCAGCCTTTGTTACAAAATGAAACCATGATGTGATATGTAAAGCTGAGTGGAATGTCATGTCTAAATGTGGTATTTCTCAGATGGTAAATCCTTATTTTTTACCTCAAGCTGACACAAATACAGTTACTTTTTTGTGCAGTTTTGTCCTATCAATCCAGACAGTAGCACTGCTGGTCTGCAGACATTGGCATATGAAGGGATGAAGGACTGTGGGGAAATCTACTCAACTTTCGGAAGTTCTGTCAAATGATCCAGCTTCATGGCTTCCTTTTAGAGTAATTTTAAAATAGAAATTGTTCACTGGGGGTCTCTGTATTTGTTTGTTTTCCTCTTTTGGGGGCCTTAGCTTGGCTTGTTTCTAGACAGGTTTTCTTAACTTAAATTATCCCATCAGACTTTTGTCTTTGGGCTTTTACCTTTCTCTTACTTCTGTATATCTTACTTTCACTCTTACTCTGTGACTGGCTGTGTGGCTTGGTGGCTGTGTGGCTGTGTGGCTTGGTGGCTGTGTGGCTGTGTGGCTGGGTGACTGGGTGGTTGTGTGGGTTGGTGGCTGGGTGGCTGGGTGGCTGGGTGGCTGTGTGGCTGGGTGGCTTGGTGGCTGTGTGGCTGTGTGGCTGTGTGGCTGGGTGGCTGGGTGGCTGGGTGGCTGTCCTCTAGTGTCCTCCTTGTTCTCTTGCTCTTGTTATTTTCCTCCCTCCCAGATCTCTCCTATTTATTCTCTCTGCCTGCCAGGCCCCACTTACTCTTTCTCCTGCCTTGCTATTAGCCATTCAGCTCTTTATTAGACCATCAGGTGTTTAAGACAGGCAAAGAAACACAGCTTCACAGAGTTAAACAAATGTAACATAAAGGAATGCAACACATTTTTCCATCATTAAATAAATGTTCCACAGCATAAACAAATATAACACACCTTAAAATAATATTCCACAACAAGTGTCTGCATACCTACCTTCACTTCTGGAAGATTCGTTGACAGTAGTAAAAATCTCAGTGTAAACCAAGCATTTCACTGATTTTTTTAAATATATATTTCTAGTGTTAACTTGCACTCTCATCACTGATGAATCAACACACATTTGGCCAAAGCTTTTATGCTGTTTTAGCTTGCTTTGCTTGCAGTCAGTACAAGATGACCGATTTAGCTACTTAACAGGGGCACACACACTCTATCACACAAATTCATTTAGAACTTGACAACATGAAACATTTGGAAGCATGTGCCTTTGTTTACACACATGTATGCTAACCAACTGACTAAAAATCATTAAGGGGACTTTTGGCCTGAATATCTCAAGGCTTTTATTTCAGCACCAAACCCCAAATATTAGAAACATATCTAATTACATTTGGGCTATTAGAAATAAAATTGCCTTATGTCATCCTAAGGAATAGTTGTTAAGAAGTTTTCTTTAAATTAATATATTTCAAATCTAGTGCTTCGAATCAAAGCAGTGCTCTACCTGGTAAAGATTAAAGAACTGCTTTTGTTTCATAAAACCCTGAACCAGTCTTGGGGCATGAAGCACATTTGCTTTTGCAGAGTTCAGGAGCTGGCCAGGAAACATAAATTTGCCAAGCGATTGTAAAAGGCACATTGGAGCTTGGCCAGATATTACCCTCTGAATTAAAGGAGGAATTTAAAAATCAGGGCAGTACTTTAGTTTTTAACCAATAGCTAACATAGGGCTTTCAGATAGGGAGAAATATATTTTGATTAATTTTGCCCTTTTCAGAGGAACTTGGCAGCTTTGTCCTTCAGCAGCTGGAGTTTATGTAAGACCTTATGGAGCAAGTCAGCCAACAGGGAGTTACAATAATCTAATCTTCGTGGCCTGGATACTGCCTTGCGTGAGCAGCTTGCATAAGTAAAGCGTTTTTCAGTTTCCCACTAGGGGGCTAAGAACACAAAGGTATTGCTGGGGCTTCCCTTGTGTGACCAGAATTCTGAGAGTTAGGATCCTCATTTCCACCTGTGCCTGAATTCTTGAATATTATGTGTAGGGAGGAAAACAGCTGTTAAGATTAATAATAGCTCTCTGTCTAATTATACAATAGACAGCCATGACCTGCTAAATTTAGGAGAATTAAGGTTAGTAATTTTCCAATGAATTTGATTCATCATGATTGGCCCTATTCATAATAAAATGTAGATAACCAGGCTCATTGTGAGTGAAACACTTGGGATTTTTATCTTGTTTTAATTTTTGTGCATCAGTCTAACACAGCAGCTTTTCTTGGCTAAAAACTATATGTGTGTGTGTGTGTGTGTGTGTGTGTGTGTGTGTGTGTGTGTATCTCATGTTGATTTTCTCTGAAAATATACATAAATATATGTCCTTTTTCAGAGGTATCCTTAAGACTATAACAGTGACCAGCTTCTCTCCTCCACCTTCTTGCTTAGCTTTTAGAACTTACTTAGCACTCACAGAAATAAATATTTTTCAGATTATTCAGTGATCATGTGTGTATTTTCTTATTAAAAAACTGTTTGCATATTACACTCAAGGCTGAGAAACTATGTGACCATTTCCCTCCAGCACAGTTCGCGTGATTTTCTCCTTTGAATAAATAATGTGAGTTTGTGACATGCACATTGTCTGACATATTCTGTGTCAAAATGAAGCAGTTCATTAAGAAGAGCAGCTTGAGGGTAAAGTCCCCTGGACTAAAATGTTTTTACTCTTTGCCCTTTTATAGGGTACATTAAAAAAATGCTTCACTCCTCATTTATAGCTCGTTGTAAAATTATTTTTAATCATATAAATGTGGGGAAGGCAATTTTATGATATTTTACTGGTAATATTTCATTCAATTTTATCATTTTATTAAAAAACGTGGGCTCTTTGTTTTGGATTTTAACCTCCTTTTTTATTTTGTGTTGTGTTTTGTTTTTTGAGAGT
>CABHPQ010175361.1:0-39980 GCA_902168405.1 Peromyscus aztecus
CCAACCTGCCAGGTTATTGTAGTTCCATTCAGGATCTCAGTTGGGGACTGCCTCAGCCCTAAAAGACACCTGACCTAAAGGACACTTGAATCCCTGTAAAACTGCATCCAGGAACCAAGCGGAGGTTACAGAGGAAGCTGAGAACAAAGAAGATTTAGAGGGAAGAAGTTTTGGAGCCCTAGTTATAGACAGAGGATGCTGCAGGAGGGAGCTGAGGGATGCCCCAGTCAGTGAGGAGTGTGGGATATGTGTGCAGGCCTGCAGCTGGCCTACTGCTTTTTGAAAGAATCTGGAACACCACAAACACAAACAATCCAAACAACACAAACCAGACAGACAAAATTCTGCCAAAACCAAATCACATGAGGGACAGCAGTCCTGAAGGTCCCTCTGCCTCGGGAATTGGCACTGCATCCAGCTCTCCGCAAGTCTCACAGTCACACACAGACAGGTTCCAAACATACAGCTCCCAGGGTTTCTGACGCCTCTTTTCTCACAATCTAAGCATTGAGAACCTGCCAGTGGCTCCCTCCATTGCTGGGGCTATCTGATTGCTCAACTCCCATCACGGACTCGGGGATTTTTTTTTCTTTTCTTTCTTCCTTTTTTTTCTTTTCTTTTCTTTTCTTTTCTTTCTTTCTTTTTTTTTTTTTTTAAGGTCTAGGCCTTAAAGACTGGTGGCTCCCTCCCAACATTGGTCCTAAAGGATTGATTTCTCAGTTCCTAGTGTGCTGGGAGCTTCTAGGGTCCCATGGCCATTCAGAAACAGAAGGTGAATTTGGCTGAAAGCTCAAATTCTGGATGAGCCCCCAAATGTCAATGGTCTGATGTTTAGAGATTCACCAGTCTGACCACAAATAAATCTTAACAAAGAAGAGGCTCTATTCAGATCCTGGCGCCAGGTCTACACGTGGACTCGAGTCCCAAACGCATTGCCCAACCATGTTAGTCAGGCGTTTATAAAGGCAAAGTTAACAACTTGTTCTGGCGCCAAACAAGGTTTTGATTACAGAAGCGGAAACAGCTGTAAAAAATTAATCCTTAACAGCCCGTAACCTCTGGAGGTCTAATTTTGCTTCATAGTTTTCTTGAACACATAGATTTTAAGCTTTTAAACACAACTTTAACCATCAACATAATGTTAGCCATCACAGTGAGTTTGGAAACCTGAACTGAGTCCTCACGCTTGTACAGCGAAGGCCTTACTATCTCCTTGCTTCCATTTACTGCTCTTTAAAAAAACAATTAAAACGCTCGCTCCTTAATAATCAATTTTAATATTTATTATTTCTCTTTTACAGATGTATTCCTTGTTTCTTGAAACAATATTTACTTTATTGATATTAATTACATATATATTGTGTAAAACTATTGAAAAGATACATTTGCCTCTAAATATAGCTCTATATGCCCTCTTAAATTTTATTGTAGGATTTAAAAGTCAAGATTTTCTAAATAATCTCTATTTGTGATTTTTTTCTGCCTTTTATTGTATTTTCAAGGAAAAACTTTAAGCTTACTATAAGTTTCTATTTTTAGTATGATATCAAATTTTACATAATTCTAATTTGACAAACATTTTCAGATATGCTTAAGGATTTATCATCTAAGCATTTTTAGCAAGTATTTGGGATGTATTTATAATGTATTCTTAATAAGATCAAAGCTCAAATTAATCTTAATCATCATAATACTCATATACTATTGTTTTTACTTTATGTGAGGTTTGTTTGTTTTTACAATGTTGGAAAGATAGCCAGCCTAAATTCTACCTCCTAGTAACTTATTTTTTTAATCTCCTTTTTACCTGGCATTTTATTGCATGTATGCACTCAGCAGTGAAGGGAGAATTAAAATGTTATGACTATTTATAGACATCTTCTCTCACAGACATTGTTTTTTGAAAACATTCATAGCAGTCACACAATTTTCTTCAGAGAGTTTTAAAACCCTTGCCTTTGAAAGAGGAATACTAGATGAAGAATGACAATTTTAAAAGGTTTGTCATAATTATATTGATTATAGAAAAATGATTGTTGCTTTCATAAAATTATATGTCCTAGCAATTTTATCAAAATGTTTGTGGAAATGAAATTAGTCCACAATTAAAACCAATTTTGATGATGTTTAAAGAGGCTATAAAAAGTCACTTTTAAATTGACAGGTTCATAAATTTGGACACCCTTTCTTCCTAAAGGAAAAACAGATTCAGAATCGTTCCATACACTGTTTTACAAAACTTGAAAACAGCTGTAAAAAGACAGTTTGTGTGAATAACAAAGAACAAATCAAAGCCCGAGATCACTTGCCTGTGGTTCTTCACACTGCACAACCTCAGGGCTGCTTTTTCAGCCTGCTGTCCCCTACAGCGCAAATGTTAAATAAACATCCAGTTCCTGCTGCGATGAAAGCCAGGAGTCTAGTCAATTAACATTTATCACACCCAAGATACTCTGGGTCTGTGCACTTCGGCTCTGGTGACAGTAGCAGTAGGTGACAATAGGAAATGTCAAAAGGAAGGACCTCAGAGCAGCAGTGTCCACCAGCTGTGGAGGTGGCGTTAGGATAGCTTTGTGTTTGACAGTAAGAGATTCTTCTGCATAAAACTCTATTTCTCCTCTATTCTGTCTCTTCAGCAAAACAATCTTTAACACTGAATAGCACATTGTAAGGGCTTCAGTGACCTAGATTTCCCCAATCCCTGACCTGGCGATGAACTCAGGTTCTTGTACATGCTACATAGGCACTCTGCCCCCTAACTACATCCCAGTCCCAGTGTCCTAATTTTAAATGCAATTTGTAAGAAAGAGTCAAGGGAATTTTCTCCTACAGTGACAGAGGGATTGTGAAAAACGTGTGCAAAGAAAATAGAATACAGGAAAGTGGGTTTTAGATACTAGACTATAGGATCCCAGCAAGTGCTATTCTGTGTATTGACTAAAACTGAAGGACAATGTCAGCACTTTTTTTTTTTTTTTTGGTTTTTCAAGACAAGGTTTTCTGTGTAGTTTTGGTGCCTGTCTTGGATCTTGCCCTGTAGACCAGTCTGGCCTCGAACTCACAGAGATCCTCCTGGCTCTGCCTCCCGAGTGCTGGGATTAAAGGCATGTGCCACCACCGCCCAGCCAATGTCAGCTTTTTACAAACTGAACCTTAAACAAAAAAATCAATTTCAGAAGAAATGTAAAAATCAATCAGTTATTATAATCATTGTAAATACAGATTTAATACACCCTCATGCTGACTTCATTATGCTGTGTCTGAGTTTCACTTCTTGTTGCTGTGATAAATGCAAATGAAGGGAGAAAGGGCTTATTTGGCTTACTGTTCAAGGTTACAGTCCATTATTGCACAGAAGTCAAGGTAATACTTGAAGCAGCTTGATACCGTACATCCATGGTCAAGAGCAGAGAGAAATGAAGTATTGCATCCATGTGTAGTTGGTTGTTTTTACTCCTTTCTCTTTGAGGGACCTGCTACCCAGCTCCCAAATAAATCACAAGGAGTTATATTCTTACTTATAAATGGCCGGCCTTAGCTTGGCTTCTTTCTAGCCTTCTTTCCTTAACTTAAGTTATCCCATCTATCTTTTGCCTCTGGGCTTTTCCCTTTGTTTATTTCTATATACCTTTCTTTACTTCTTACTTTGTGGCTTGCTGTGTAGCTGGGTGGCTGGCCCATTTCGTCCTCCTCTCCTGCTTTTCTCATTCCTTGTTCTTCTTTTTTCCAATATTTTCCCTATTTATTCTCTCTGCCTGCCAACCCCACCTATCCTTTCTCCTGCCTTGTTATTGGCCATTCAGCTCTTTATTAGACCAATCAGATTGTTTAAGTAGGCACAGTAACACAGCTTCACAGAGTTAAATAAATGCAACATAAAAGAATGCAACACATCTTTGCATCATTAAACAAATGTTCCAAGGCATAAACAAATGTAACGCATCTTAAAGTAATATTCCACAACATTGATGCTTGTACTGAGTTCAATTTCGGCACTCTTATACTACCTGTGATCACTTTCCTGCCCTGGGAATGGTGTTATGCACTGCAGGCAAGGTTTCCCAATTCCTCTCCACCAATGCAATCAAGATATCCCCTTCAGGCATCCCTAGAGGCTTCTCTTTTAGGGGATTCTAGGTTGTGTAAAGTGGACAAAACTAACCATCAGGACACATGCTTGCAAAGAAAATGGAAAAACATTAAGGTATGTAAGCCTCATGAGATGCTTGGCTAGTTGAGTAGAATAAAATAACATCCAACAATATTCTATATTTTTATAATTAACCCTATAAAAGACTTACTCTGTAACCTATCTTCATATACTCTATATCAATATTTTGTGGTATATTGAGTACCACAAAATCATAATACAGTTTTTTACTTGTATCACTCATTGTTTATCTAAAAGAAGTCTATCTATGTATTGTTTCAGAAGAATGAGTCTCTTGAATTATGAGAATGTGAATTTCTACTTACATAATTCATCGTTTTTGTCAAAGAAACCTTAATTCCTGTGCAATTGTCTGCATTGACTTCTAAATAATTTCCTCTTATACTTTCTGCATTGCATTTTGCTTTCCAGTGAGTCCAGACACAAATGAAAGCAACTAGATAATACTGAAAATGCTTCTCATGGTGTCAGATAATGTGGTGGTTTTGTTTTGCCGTGTTGTGTTTTGCTTATTTGACTATCCCACACAAGAAGAAGAATGAGTGGTAAATGTAGATGAACAATCTTATTGAATAAAAAACACAGAGCCTATGCAGAGATGAAAGCCAAGAGATCAGAGCAATAGCTAAGAGCTAAAAAACCTTACCCTTCAGTGTCGCTGCTGTCCTACCTCTCCGCAAGAGAGCTACTTCCTGTGTTTGTACTTTTTATTGACTTTCTACTCTGCCTTTTCATTGATTGTAAACCCAACCACATGACCTCCTCGTCACTGACCATCTATACAGACCTCCAGGTCTTCTATGGTTGGTATTGAGATTGAAGGCGTGTGTCTCCATGCTGGCTGTATCCTTGAACACACAGAGATCTGCCTGTCATGTGATCAGGATTAAGGGTGTGTGCTACCACTGCCAGACTTCTGCTATGGCTTGCTATTAGTTCTGACCCCCCCAGGCAACTTTATTTATTAACATACGAATAAAATCACATTTCAGTACAAATAAAATATCACCATAGGTAAATGTCTTGATAATCAATGTGAGTCCTGTGGGAATAAGTAGAAGACAAAAAAGATAATAACCAGAAAAACTAATCAAATGAGCCATGTTTAATCCAGTTCAAACTACAGTTTTATGGACTCTAAAGATTCCTCCATTCCTGCATTGTCTTTCATTCACATCTGTCTTTTGTAAGCAACCCAAAATATCAGTTCCCTCTCCATGTAATGAATTATCTACTACTCTCTGGGTGAACCTGTGTTTAAAAATCTTTAACCCAGCCAGGGGTGGTGGTGCACTCCTTTAATTCCAATAGTAGGGAGGCAGAGGCAGGTGGATCTCTGAGTTCAAGACCAACCTGGTCTACAGAGCAAGTTTCAAGAGAAACCCTGTCTTGAAAAAAAAAAACAAAAACACAAACAAACAAAAAGCAAAACAAACAAACAACAAAAACCTGTAACTCTTTAGAAGGCAATTATTTAGCATTTGTTTCTTTCTCTTCTTCTTTTAGACCCACAGAGAAATAGTTCTTTGCCTATCAATATATTTATATAGTCTCTCCTTTTTTCTAAATGGGAGGAATTCAAGGTTTTAGTTGCACACATGACTTCTCAATATCTCATTGTCTGCCTATCTTAGATGTAGGTACCATATGCTTCATAATGCTTCTCTTTATCAGTACTGGATTCCAACCTAGCATAAGATGTGCACCTCCCTTCACTGGGGAAATGTATAACACTAAACTTATCACAGGGCAGAGACAAAAATATAAAGTGAGCTTTCTTATGGTCCAAGAAAGTGATTGTTCAAAAATACAAGCATGAATTTTTACTCTCAACTTCATCAATACTCCGAACCTCTATAAATAATGAACAAAGAAAATGGAAAAACATATACCTCCAATTAAATATGCTCCCATGGAACACACCACTTTCTCCAGTAATAATGTTGAATGAACTTTTTTCCATCCCTGTTATGACTGGGAGTTACTCACAGTATTATACATTTATTTCTCTGTTAAAGACTGGCAGTGGCATCTGCAAGAAATCCTGAACATAGAGCATATGCAATTTCCAAAGCTATCATTGATTAGTCTAACTGTCCCTTCTAAGAGAGACTGTTCCCTAAGCACTTTAGAAGATGACTAGTCGGAAAACAGTAAAATCTGGAACACTTGAGATGATGGAAGACAAGAGCAGGTCACAAAGCAGAGAGCAGAGGATGAACCTTCAAGACATGCCAAAGCCACTGGAAATGATGTGCTGTCTGGAAAGAGTTCATTTGTGAGCATAAACTTAAGGTTGGCAAAATATGTCCTATGTGCCTTATCTAGCCTTCTGCCTATTTTCTGCAAGTATTTTTACTAGATCATGTTGTTTGTGTAATGTTTATGTCAGTTTTGTGCTAAAGAAATAAACATGAGTTCTTATAAAAAGAGATTATACTGAAAGTGTTTACTATCCCAAATGTTCACACTTCTAAAAATATTTGTTGTTTTGGCCATGGCAGAGAGCATAGTGAAATGGTGTAAAGTTGAGTCATTGGTTTCCCTTTTCATTTATATTCTGTGGTGTTAGGGATCGAACTCAGGGCTTGTGCTTGCTAAGCAAGCATTCTACCAGTGAGCTATATCTCCTCTTTTAAATGCTGAGTTATCAAGCTGGAGATTTCTAATCATTGTAAGAGTAATTGTCTCAGATAGGTGAGACCATGGGTTTGATCTCCAGCACTAGAAAATATTAAATTATCATCTATAATTATTCATACATAATTCAGTGACTCACAGGAAAAATTGAAATATTAATTCAGGTATGGATGAGTGAATTCTACCTATGCAAAATGATTGCTGTGATCAGAAAATTATGTGATTTCTCTTTGACTAGATTAAGAATTAGTTTACTAGTTGAGATTCAATTAGAAAGTTTTATTTTCAGAGTGATATAATGAGAAAAGTATGTGTTGATACTTAAAAATCTGATTGAATGATCTATCTGGAGGTTCATCCTTGAAAACTGATTTGCCAAACCTTGTGTTCAGTCCTAAAACAACTATACATACAAGAATGAATTCAGTAGCTTCTCTTCAAAAATGTATATAATAACCTAATGTATAAATATATAATAACATAAGATATATATAATATATATATAAATATATATATATACCATGAGTTTGGGGGTCACAGAAGACATTGGAGGGAAAATAGGGAAGAGGAATGATATGCATAGAGTATTCATATGTGAAATTCTCAAAACAAATTAAAAACTATGACTGAGTTGAGTAAGTGGTAAAATATTTTCTTAGTGTATTGTTTGAGGTAGTTTTGTACTACTGTGTTTTGGTTTCATTCACAACAAACACAAGGAAATGCTGATATTATTTACATATATTTATGCAGATAGTCTGCTTCCTAGTGCCTGACTTTAGAGATCTGAAGGAATTCAATATAGAGCAATCAATTTTATTTTATATGAGTTTAAAGTTCCTTAGTACTTCAAGAATCAGAGATCAGAGGTCAGTAAGTAGTGTAATGTATTTGGTTGTATTCTTTGAATTTTGACTCAAACCTAGAGAAAACTTCTGGTTGCTAAATGAAAGAAAAAGGAAATGTAGCTAGCATTATGCTGTACAACACGCCCGCTGTCCTCACTATACTATTGAATTGCTTGAAGACAGGGAACCTTTTCAATTCCAGGGCCTGGAACTTATTCTCTTTCCCTTGAAATTATTCTGTAGTATTTCATAGTAATTATAGCATGAGTGTGGATGAATAGCATGCCTTTAAGTATCATTTAAATTTATCACAGTGGGAAGTAATTCATGGGCTTGCATGGACATAAATGTTTCTGTTTGTGCACATGAAAGATAGCCTCTGAAATCAGAACCCTGTAGTGCTGTAAAAGTTCATTATCATCTCACATGCAGACACTTACTGTTTCTGTTATTTTGGGTAGCTTTCCATAGTAACTATTACCTGAACACAACTTAATTACATTATTCAGAAACTCAAACTAAATGAACTTAATCCAAGATGAGCTATTTAGAGAAGTATATTATACTGAAGCTTACCAATTGCCAATATGAAAAATAATTTGAAACCTAGAATACCCATAAGAAATTACATTTTGGGGAAAATTATAATGTGGAAAGGATAACATAATGAAGTATGTCATTGATGTTTCTTTCCTTAGTGTTTTATTGTGACAGACTGACATTAACTTTGTTGATCCACTGATTTCATGTTCTCTATAAACTGTTATATTTTTCTTAGCATGTGTCAAAAGCTAAGCAATAATTATATCATATGTATAATACATGCATTGAATACAGGAATGTAAGCACGAAGGTTATATATAAGTATGCTCATTAGAGATTATTTGTGATAATAAGTAGGTATCTTCAGGTCTCCTAATTTTATTCACGCAAGTCCTGTGTTCTGATAACCTCACTGGTCCTCAGTAAGCCACTAGAGGGGTCACTTACCATGACTCCTCTAGTTAACTTTGTCAATTGACTCTAGAGAATCACTGCACTAAAACTATTTGGCTAAGTGTAAGCATTTGAGAATGGTGAACTCTCATTCCCATGATTCAGTGTGGTGATTCTCCAAAAGTCACTTCATGATTCTCAGCCTACTCAGAGCCCCTGCCTTAGCCTCTGTTCTACCAGATCTATGTGTGGGTGCTTGTGGGGATGATGAGTAAATTAATTCTATTGGTTTCTTCTTCACAGGATGTTTTAGTTTTGGCCACTTCAGTTTAAAATGTAAGACTCTGTCTTCCTGGTTGCACAACTGTGAATGTACAAAACCCACTGAATTGTATCCTTTACTTGGATAAATACAAGTTGTATGAGTTAAACCTTAATAAAGTTGTTACTCAATGCAAAGGCAGAACTCCTACAACTTTATCTTCCTCAAATTACCACAAACTACTTTATAGTTTCATCTTCTTAAAATGTAGCACAAAATTTTTCATCTACTGGATGTATTTACATGTCCCCAAACTTACTTTATTGCATTTACTATGTAATGAACTCAGAATTTTATTGATAATTCTCCATGAAAATATAATGTCTAGTATGTTATTGTTAATCAGCTTGCAAATCTCTGACTCTGAAAATATGAGCTAGAAAAGCAAATCTTTCTCTCATCTCTCTGCTTCCTTTCTCTCATATTGAGCATATATGCAATAAACATTTTGAATGTCACAGGCACATAATTAATTCCATTGATTGGAGCCTAGTATCTACAGCAGGATGGATTTTCATTTTAATATTTTCCAAAAATGGTTGTGAAGTTTCATATTGGGTACTGATTAAAGTCTTTTATGTGAGCAGGAGGTAGAATGGGGTTTAGAATTTTTCATCTTGCTATTCTTCAAATACATGGCTAAATTAGTATTGTGAGACAAGACATCACACTGTGTGCTTTCTATATATGCCAGTAAAGTAGTAAGTATCATTTGAATAAATGCCTTGAGAATAGCATGCTATGTACAGCTAAGAAGGTTGAGAATGTCAGTGGAATGTGACAACTGTAACACAACATCAGTTTTTAAGTAACTTATCTTATTCTCAAATTATCCCATACTTAACTTCTGTAGGTGGCAAGATACACCTAGTAAGCTCTGTATGAGGGGATCTTGCATCAGGTTACCCCAGGTATTATTCTGATGAACAAACATTGGTAACGTCAAGTAGAGTTAAGTTTCTTAGGAACTAACATAGTTCCTGTTTTACTCACTGGCAAATAGAAAAAAATGAATCAAGTGGTCATGACAGACTGACCAATTAAAAAATTACCACTTTAATTTATTCCACTAAGTTAATGTACCTGCACACCCATTCTGTCACATACCATTATGATTTTATTTAATTGGAAACAAAATGTAAAAATTAAGGTTATTTCAGAATTTTTAAAACTATGCAAATATGTGATTTATTGTTATAAAATAACATTTTTTCTGGTATGATTTTTGTATTTTGTTTAGATGGGAAATTAATAAACAATAGAGATAATTAGATAGCCAACTTCTCCTTACTTATTTATTTTCCTTCATTATATTACTGTTTTTTATATTGTAAACAATTATTTCTTTTATAACTCATTTCTCACCTATACACATCTTACTCTTTCTTAAAACAAAAGCTTTGAAATAAGAATATGACTAATACCACACAACAATGAAAATATACAATATACAATAATAATATAAACACATACCACAAAAATTATGCCTATATTATTAAATACTATTTTGTTTTACAAAAATTAGAAAATAAAGGGCTCACAGTATAGCATATGATAAACATAAAACACATAAACATAAAATACTTAAAACAGCAAATGTATATATATATATGATAGATATAAAATATTCAGCTTAAAAACTTAATTTAACATCATAGAACACATACACACACTCACACATACATATATATATATATATATATATATAATTCATCTTAAAAGCTCAGTTTACATCATAGAACACAAAATCTAAGGATGTATAATTAAAGTAAGGCAAACATTTAAGAAGGACTATTGGGTGATTCCTATCAGATCATATAAAATACTCATTATTGAAAAAATGTTAATATTTTTAACTCAGTGTCTGTCTTAGTGAGGATTTTTATTGCTGTAAAGAGACACCACGACAAATCTTATAAAGGAAAACATTTAATTGAGGGTGGCTCAATTATAGTTTCAGAGGTTCAGTCCATTATCATCATGGTGGGCAGCATGGCTGCATGCAGGCAGAAATGGTGCTGGAACTGAGAATCCTACATCTTCCAGGCACCAGGAAGCTGACCGAGTCACTAGGTGGTACCCTGAGCATAGGAAACCTCAAAGCCCACTCCCACAGTGACACACTTCCTCCAACAAGTCCATACCTACTCCAACAAGGCCATACTTACACCAACAAAGCCACACCTCTTAATAGTGCCACTCCCTATGAGATTATGGAGCCAATTTCATTCAAACTATCACAGTGTCTAAAAATGGAAAGTATCATATAGATCCTAAGCATGACTTAACTGGATTTGTGAAAGATGTGAAAATTTTCTCCATAAACATATCTATTCATTGTCAACAACTGTAAAAAGCATTAACACGGAATAAAGGTGTATTGGTTATGGGAGAGGGAAGAGAGAGAAGAAACAGAGACAAAGAAGGGAGAGAGAAGAAAAGCAATATACATTTGTGTATTTTACGTGATACCAAGATCAAGCCTTAGATATCAAGAATATAAAATCAAGATATAGCATAGCTCTTAACTTGTGCTTATTAAATACTGATTGTGTTGCCTAGGACCTTGACAGGGCCTAGGTAATTTCAGTTTGAAATTCAACTTCCTATTGTTACTCTGAGATATGAGCATAGACTGAGTTTTGAACAATACCCAAGCCTGCTAAAGTATAGCTAAAAGGAAGAGGGGAACTGGTTAATAGCATAGATTGCAGGGACTGTTTCATGTGTATATAATCATCTCCAATAGGTAAAGCTTTTTGTGTATCAAAAATAAGTTAAAGAAAGAAATAAGCAAATTAGAGCTTGCGAGATGAGCATCCACATTGAGGGTCTCACAGTGGCCAGTAACTACAGCTCCACAAGATCCAACCATCTCTTCTGGCCTCTTTGGATACCTACAGGCAGTCACATACACAGATAACCACACAAGAATTTAAAAATACATATTTTATATAAATAAATTGTGAGATGTTGGGTTTGAGCAGATGAAGGAGCGTATGATTTGAATTCTAGTCAGACCCCTGTTTTTTTCTCTTCTTTTCCTTCTGAGCTCCATGGTAGCCTTTTCCTTCTTCAAGCTGAGCAGGACTGTAGCCACTCCAAAGGAATGAGCCTGGGCACTTCTCAGATTCTCCTTCAAAATCCCATTTATTTCTCCCATTAGTCACTAAAGACCAAGGAAATGCTTTGTTTTCTGTGAGGAGAGGTTGAAGGGAAGAGATAGATGAACCCATAGGGTTTCTAGAAGAACTCCTGTTGAAGAGAACGTATTAAGAATTCACTCATTGGTGCTTTTCATTGACTTGCCATTACATTGTTTCGGGGGTAAAATACAAACATTTTGCTCCATTTGTTTATTATATAAATTTATCTGCTTGGAGTATCAAGCGCTCAGCATACTTAACTTTCCTACCTAAGAGATACGTAGTTATTCTGAATTAGTAAGAAATGTGTATTAGCAGATGTCTGCTAACATGCAAAATTTCTGCATAATTATAAGATACAGTAATGGACATTTATATAGTAACTGGTTAAGTAGACCAGATGAATACTGTTGGTATGAAAAGTTAGACAAATTATCACCTAGTTTTTAGGGGTGGAAACAGATGGAGAAGGAGCGAGTGGTACATATAATTTTAAGGAAACAGCAGTTTCCAAACACAACAGGGCAGATGCACATGGAAACACACAGAACCTGTGACCTCCATCATGCATAAAATCTGCACAAGTTCAAACTGGACAAAATCCAGCACCGCAGAGGAGAAGTGGACACAGTACCCCAACTCAGGCAAGAAGTGGCTTATGAGGTTGGGGATTTAGCTCAGTGGTGGAGTGCTTGCCTAGCAAGTGCAAGGCCCTGGGTTCGGTCCTCAGTTCTGGTTTAAAAAAAAAAAAAAGAGGTGGTTTACGAACCATAGCTGCTGGGGAAATCACTTTTCAACAAATTTTCATCAAATTCAACATACGACTGGCTGCTTGCTTGGGAGCAATTGGCCAATACAAATGAGGTTCTACAGGTTCTAGTGGCTTTCTTCTTTGATTTCATTTTTTAAGAGAGAGAAGGAACATGAATGGAAGAGTTGGTGGATGAAGAGAAATATGATAAAATATACTGTATGAATTTCTAAAAAATAAAAATAACAAAGTTTGGTAATTAGTTAAGCTTTCCTATAACTCACAGATAGTGTCAGATGTACAGGGATAAAGGAGCAACATAGATTGCCTAAATCTGGTTTGTGTGTCCCCAACCACAGTTGGGGTAATAGTTTCAGTGTTTTTGAGTTCGAGATTTTCATAGCAGGACTATTGCTGCCTCTGTGTTCAGCTGACACTGAACGACTTCTTCCTCTCTTGCCATAATAAAATCACTGATAGAGATTCGAGAAGATGTAGGCAAAAGAACCATGAGATTGATGTTAGACCACGATCAGGGAAGTCATGTTCTGTTTTGAAAGTTAAGTCTTCATTTGTAAGATAAAGGTTTGAAGAATTGTTGAAAGAACAGTTGCAGTCAGCTCTTGATTCATTAGAGAGCACAAAAGATCGTTTGCTGTGTTGATGAACACTCATGTTGGATGCTCAATAAATATTTATTGAAAATGATAATATCCTTGCTATGTGCAATCATTTTATACTCTTGTTTTGGTTCAGAATCAAAGCACAGGTATGTCCACTATGCCCCCAATTTCTTTATCAGTAGCATTAGAAACACCTGAGTTCCCCAGTGGGCAATTGCAACTGTTAAAGTGTCAATGTCAGGTATTGATACTTTGGAAATAATCACTTTACTGATATTTTAGAAATCCCTTTCCAGTAAGTTTGAAACAGTTGGTCTAGAACAGGAAATATAATTTTATTAATTATAGCTCTTAAATAAAATATGTGAAAAGATTGTTGAAAAGCACAGTACAAATGATTTTTAAAATTTATTCAGGTCAGGCCTTTGTTTTCCTTAATCAATGTGAAATAAAATTTAAGATCACATGTAATGTGTGGACTGCATTGCTGAATTGCTGCATTATCTATTAAGATTAAGGCAAAGAATTCAAAATGATGAAATTCAAAATTATCTTAAAAGTGCTTGCGCATACACACACATGTTACTGAAAATTGTACTGAAAAAAGTAAAACATAAATTCTTTCAAGGAAGGATCCTAAAGGATCTAGTCTTGTGTGTAGTAAGTCTCTGCTGCTTTGGAATAGGAACTTGCTACCGAGTGACAGACTTTTTTCTAAAAGGTACTCTGCTGAGGGCTGAGTCTTAAATACAGCTTTGTACTGGGTGTGATCAGTTATCCACTTTCTGTCTCTTTGTTTAGACTCTACTGATGTCTGTGGGTTTTCATTTGACACCACTGCTGGCTATATCATATTTCTTTTTTTTGTAAACTTACACTGGCTCCTTTAGGGTAGAGGTTCTCAAATTTAATATTCCTCTTTCTAGTACCCTTCCAGAGATTTTAAAGCCTCATCATGATTTGATATAGCCAACATGAAAATATAATTTACAGGTACTAAGCAACAGGGAATATTCTAATTCAACAGAATCTTCTAATAAGCATTAATTATGTATTCACTTGAACTTGCCTAGCATGTCTTGTGGCTGGTCCAGAGATTCAAAGACATTTGTTTTATAAGATCTGGAAGTCATATTCTAAAAGGATTATATGTAGACCTATTTACCTCAAAATAGGTATTGTTGTATTTTTCATATTAGTTTTAAACAAAAGGTAGCAAGAGAAATTAGAAAGCTTCTGTAACCATTTCAAATACTGGGTTAAGAGAGATACCTCAGCAGTTAAGGCCATGTATTTCTTTTGCAGAGGACCCATATTTGGATCACAGCACCCATGTTGGGATGCTCACAGCCACCTGTAATTCCAGCCCCAAGGGATCCAGTGTACTTTTCTGGCCACTGGTGACACCTGTACTCATATACACAAACCTACACATAGGCACACACAAACACATAAATAAACCACAAAATAATTTTTTTTAAAAAATCATAAGTACTAAATGAAATACATCTACATCTGAGGTTTTGTCCTTTAAATTATCAATATTTCTACTTTATAAATAAAATGATTCTGTTTAAAGAAGTATAAATAATTTGAATCACTAGGCAGCTTTTACTTATTTCATTATAGAGCACACATAAAATGTGTAGAACACAAAGTGTGTTATATAAAGTAAAAATTCTCTATAAACTTGCATTCATGATTATTGGAGTGTTGATTTTAAAAGGTATAGAATTTAAATAGTATAGAATACCTTTTAACGATATACCATTTAAAATTAATAGTATATTTTAAATAATGATTGATATTTTTCAACTACCATAGCAAAATTTTATGTTTATCTACTTTTGCTTAATTGAGTCAAATAGGCATCTAGGAATAATCAACTGAACCATCTCTAACTCATGTTACACAGGAATATTCTGTAATGAACAGAACTAGAGTTATCAAGACTGAACTACACTAAGAAATAAACCCAAGGCACACCATACACACACACACACACACACACACACACACACACGCACGCACACACAAACTGGGAATTATACGAGGAACACATTCAAAACCAGAAGTGTCTCTGCTTACACAAAAGTTAAGCATTTGGGGCAATTTTTCAAGGTTGTCAAATAAATTTATAAGATTAGTTGATTTCTCAGAGATGATAATAATCTTAAGTGTGTGGCTCTGAAGTCTAGTTTGAAGAACTGACAGTTATTAGGGAATATTTTAGAAATGGAGGTCGTTGGGACTAGACTATTTAGAATGCAGGAGGTAGGGCATTCGGAAGGTTCAGAGGGATAAGGGGATGGAAACAGCATATATACTTCAGCAAAATGTAAGAGGGTGTGCTTTGGATAAGGGTGGTCAATGCTGAAGCCCTATGATAATAATGTGGAGAAGTTAACTATAAGTATACCTTAGAATTAAGACCTACAATGTTTGGAGGCTGGCATGTATCAATATATGTCTTTGTTTATACTATGCTTGTTAACAGGTAGATTTTTTTTTTAGAAACAAAGTCAATCATGGTCTTGTCAGGAAACCTATGTCCTAAAAATGGAGATGTTTGGGGACAATAGAGTTAGAATTTCCTAGCCTATTGTCTTTGTTTAGGGGAAGAAAAAGGCATTAAAGATGCGATAGGCGATTTCAACAAATGTATGCAAATGACATGATGATGGACCTGGTGTCTCAGAGATTTTTCTCATTAAGAGAAGGGCCAACAGTCACGTCTTTGAGTTGATGTATGCACTCTTGCCTGCCGCTTCAGGTGCTCTGTGAGCCACTGATAACGCTGTCTTTTCTTCTATGTGATCAACTGCCTGTCACTATGGCATCAAACCACTAGAAAGGATGTTTGTTGCCTTCTTAGTATTTGATTAGACTTTAAAATCAGCATTCTGTAATGGCAATTCAGACATAGTACAGCTGCTAGAGTAGATTGAGAGACCCCTGTGAGATCTACAGATGTGCTTCCCATTAGCGTGGTGATCTGTTTTGAAAGTGTATGGACTCTTGCCTGGCAAGTTCAACAATGCTTCTTACCTGTGTTACGGCTCTTCCCCATTTCTTTCATTATTCTTTCTGGAGGAGATAATACAGAATATGAAAGTATTAATAAACAGTGCCTGCCCCCAACCAGCAACACTTTCCTACTCACCTGGCAGTTTTGTAGCAGAATTGCTCACTGAAATGATATAATGCAGTTCTGCTTTTCACATGACTTCCAGTTTGATACTGATTCCACAGAGCAGATTTTAGATGGAAGGGCACAGGAAGCCGAGCACTGGAGGTAGTTCTGTGTTGGTATCGTTTACTTGGCAGTTCCTGAAGTGCAAGTTTTGGTAGCTGGGATAAAAGGGGAGCTGCGGATTTTTTTGGATGCTCTCATAAATGTACCAGAAAGTCTGAATATCTGAAATAGGACACAGCAATTGCTCCACTGGGAAGAGAGATGCCAGTACCTCTGTAAATCTTTACTGCCCGAGTTTTCACAGCCCATTTTTCACTCGGTGCCCTTCTATAACAATTTTAACTCTGAAAAAATATCCCTGGAGCTGAAAACTTATTAAAACTCTCTGTGTTCAGTATGTACACTGCTCTGGATTCTCTAAGGAGCTGTGGAAAACGAGAAGGCTGGCCCTACTCCTGCAGTAGTAAATCTAATGATAGCCACGGGCAAATGAAGAGGATTATGTGTTTAAGGCAGGTAGCCAAAGACTAATAAAGACACTTCATTCATATAGTAAATGGAGTGAAAAATGTACCATCAAGTTAGATAGTTTGTAACATCATAAGAATAGGACATATGCTGATCTCACCCCTACTAATAACTACTACTGCAATCTCTGCTTAGTTGATGATTCATTCATATTATTTTATTAGATCCTTGTCATTCTCCTCGAGATAGTCTTATTATAAGGTGGAAGAAAAAAGAAAGATTTGAGGCACATTCTTGCTTTATGAAGGTCACTTGGCTACTTTATTGAACTATGTTATCCCTTTGCCTTTCTATAAGACTTTTGACAGTATATATCACTTACAATCAATAAATTAGAACTATGTATTATGAAATTCCTTGCCAAATATGCATAAAATTATGGAGTAACTGAAGGATGGCAAAGTTGTGTTGCTTGTTTTATGGGAGTCAGTCCAGAACAGACCATAATGGCTTGAAATTCCTTAAACTATTCAGTCACTGTCATCTTGGAGCATTGTTAATGCTAGCTGTAATATTTGTTACATCACAATATTAATATTTAATAAATAACTTATCCATGGGTATACACATTCATGATATATCTATCCTTTCTATTGAATTTTTCATAAGAACTATGATGCCTATATTCCTGCAGTGACTACCACAATATCAAACACAGGAAATCTTAGTGATGTGTGCTATTCAAATAAACATAAGACAGACTATCTTAATTGAGCCTCTTTAATACATAGCATCAACAGTAAAGTTAATTATGATATCAGCAGCAATTCTTGATTGACTCTCTACGAGCAATGGATGGCAATCATACCAAAACTCCATTGATTGAATAGATTTAGATCAATGGTAATTAAACTAGATTGAAGAAAAATCCTTAACCTTTCTTTATCATTTTCTTTCTTTGGTATATTGACTAAGCAAAGGATTAATTTGTAAATGCTGTTAGGCCAGCAATATATGGCCATTACATTTCTTGGAACAGAAGCAGGATTGATTGAAAAATCAGATGACCACTGTATGAAAACATAGGTATAAAGTCATTTCTAAATAGAATCTGTGCTTTGAGCATTAAAATATAATACTTATTGCTTGCCAGTTCTAAATACAACTTTGCATTGAGTATTAAGTAGAGGAACACTCATGATTCAGTCAGTTATAGTCAGTCTCTATGGAGCTCTTATACTCATTGGAGTAGATAGCAATAAAAATCATCATTGAAAATCTCTAAGTAAACTCTCAGTCAAGAGACTGGAGACAAATAATGTGGGAAGGCAAGAAGGCTTTCTGGGAAGGTTACCAATGAGGACTTTTAAGAAAAGACAAAGGGTCTGAGGAGCAAGCCATATTGGTATCAGAAAGCAGACTTCAAGGGTGAAGACAGATTAATACAAAGACTTGACCTGTAAACATCTCTGATTTGTTAAAAATAAAAAAGAAAGAAAGGAAGAAACTCTGGCTTGAGTTACTGTAAAACTTGATGCTATTTACTAAGGGAAAAACAAGTGTGTGTGTGTGTGTGTGAGAGAGAGAGAGAGAGAAAAACAAGGGGGGGTGTGTGTGTGTGTGGGTGGAGAGAGAGAGAGAGGGAGAGAGAGATTGAGCAAGGGAGCATGGACTCCAAATTGGTTCTGTTTGAGCTGCTTACACTTGTTACTCTCCTTGCAGTGATGAAACATCTTTATCAAAGCAGCACAGCAGGAAAACGGCTTGTTTTGGCTCCTGGCTTCAGAGTACTGCCCTCCATCATGGCAGGGAAGACATAGCCTCAGTCAGGGAAGGCATGATGGTAGGGAGCTGGTCTTAGTCCATCCACATTCGGTAAGCCAAGGGTGATGAATATAAGCTTCACTCACTTTCTCCTTTTTAAACCACCCAGGGTTCCATGTTCAAAGAATGTCACACTGGGCAGATCTTCCCACTTCAATTAACCTAATAAATATAATCTCTCATAGGCATACCTAGAGGCCTATCTTCCAGGTTATTCTAGATCTCAAGTTAACCACTGAGATTAAGCTCTACAAGCTTCTACAAGAAAAACTCAAAATTCAGTGTTGAGCATAAATCTGGAAATCAGGAGAGTGGCTCTGGGCGTGGACATTTGGGGGATAAACAACTTTTTGATGTTCTTTAAAGCAACAAAACTGAAAACAGCTTAGAACTAAGTAAGCCTAAATAAACAAGTCTAAGGTTCCAACCTTGAACTATTCTTGTGTTCATACCTGAAAATAAAATAGAGCCTGTGATGGTGATAAAAATAACAAGGAACAGGAGCAGAGGAATGGATGGGGGGACAGAGCAGAGGTGGAGGACGGGAATGGGAGTAGAGGAGGGAGGGGAAATGTCAGTAGGGATGTAAAATAAATTTTAAAAAAATAATTAATAAAATAGTAAAAAAAATAACAAGAAAGAATCAGGAGTAAATGGCAAGAGCACTATGTCATAGAGGCCAAGTGAAGAACGGATTTTGAAAGGAGAAATTGATTTATACAGTGTATGATTGACATGATAAAAACTGCCAATCTAGCCTCAAATTTGACAGCGCAGAGTCATGACTGACCCGGACCAAAGGGGTTCTAGGAAATCGAAGAAGTATTTAGAGCTGAGTGAGCAAGTGAGATGAGAGTGAATGATTTGAGGAAGTGGTGCATAAACAAATTTGGAGGAGTAGAAATCTGTGAAATGGAGTGGCTACTGGGGAAGGGTTTACTTTCTTATTAAAAACAAAGCGTGTTTGTGCTCATGGGAAGAAGGGGTAGACAGGAAAATGGTGGCGAAGTAAAGGAAACAAATAGCCTGCTGGGGGTTCCAGGTGTGAGATGGAAAGAACTGGCCAAGGTGAGCTCCCACGGGAGCTGAGAGAATGTGTCCATCTTAAACTGGGAAAAGAGATGCTAGGACCGCAGTTGACGTTCACTGGGTGCAGGCGATGATGAGAATATAGGAACCGCTTTCCTGGCCTTTGTGAACAGCCAGGTTATCATCTGAGCTGTGGATGGGAAGGAGGCGTTAGAGGTGTGGGAATGTAACAAGCACAGTGGAATTGTTGCTTGTGCCGGCAGCAAGTGGTCTACATGCAAATGGAGACCTGTTAGTACGGCTGTCTCTTGTTTTCCCAACTTGTTTAGGGCGTGGCTGAGTAGCATCAAGATTTATGAGCTAAGTTTAGGATTTTTTTTTCCAGTCAGGAGAAGTTATGAGAATGTAAAAAACATGAGAATGACTGAAAAAAGAAGATCATTGCAGGCATGGAATTTAAATTAGACATTTTAGAAACTTAAGTGTGACTTCCTTTACCAAAGTGCTAAGGGAAGTCAAAAAGGAATAGAAAAACATGATGAATTCAGTAATTAGATATCCCAATTAAGCAGAAGAATTTTTGAAGTAATGCATTTGAGGTAATGAGCTAGAAAAGTAGGATGAATTGGTCAATGCATAAGATGTTTGATCTTATAATCAAATGTGTGGTGTAGTCACTGGTAATGACTGAGCTACACTGCAACTTTAGGGAAATCGGTCATGATTGAAAAATGAAGAGTTATCAAAAGATTGACAAGTCATAGTGTTAGAACATCTCCAGGAATAACCTGGAAAGTTAAGTGTATACTTAAATCATCAAGGATTATTCAGGGATATTGGAGAGAGTGAGCACTAAGTTAAGTGTGTGAATATTTCAGAAATGGAAGGAATAGGAACAACGGTATATTGGGTACAATTACATCAACATGAATGGTATATTTTATTTCACACAAATTTTCAAAATAAGGTGTTTTAAAGAGGAGAGATAAGACAAACAATTATTTAGAAACATCTAAGAGGGGTCTAAGTGACTCCTAAAATCCATACCTATAATTCAAGGGCTACAGGAAAAGTCAGTATTGTGTACAGAAGTAGGGGATTGACAATTTTGTTCAATTCTTGGTCTCAAGCACTTCAGAAAATTAACTATTTTTCAGAAGACAGCATTGGGGTCAGAGATAAGTATCAAGAAAACTGACATGCCAATTTTGCTTCAAAGATTAGAGTCTGAGAATAGAGAAGAGAGAGACCCAAAACACAAATCCAGAGAAGTTACAAAATCTAGAAAAACATGACATGGATGGACTATTACAGGAAAACCATGAGAAAATTCCATTTATTGAATGGATTCCAAAAAGAGACTCTAAAGAGTCCTTAAAAACAGTAAGGATCAAATGCCTTGTTTTGACCACTTACAGACCAGATAATTGAAGTAGAAAGAGTGAAGTCATGTGCTAAACTTCAGAAAAGAGGATATCTTGGTGGAGTTGGGAGTGAAGTGTTGCATTGTGATTTCCAGACTGTGCTGTAGAGTTCAAACTAAGTAACAAATCCACTGAAAGCTGTGGTTGGTCCCATTGCCCCAATTGTTATTGTTATAAGCAATTTCATGCTAAGAATCTCTAAGTTGTATAGGACAGGGAATTAATTTTTACTCTTCTCCACACAGTATATGCTGAATATAAATTTAAGGTCAGACGGCATGATCGAAAAACAATATGAAAGCATATTCAGAGAGAAATGTTTAGACTTTTTTTTATTGAAAATAGATTGTTCTCTCATACAATACATCCCAACCACAGTTTCCTTCCTCCCTTCCCTTCCTCCTCCCTGCCCTGCCCACCTCCTCTCTACTCCAGATCAACTCTCCTTTCTTTTCTCTTCAGAAGAGAGCAGGCCTCCAGGAGAGGACAGTCAAACAGGACAAAACAAGATGCAGTAAGATAAGGCAGAAGCCCTCCTATTGAGGCTGGACAAGGAAATGTCAGTTTTCCCAATAGAAGGAAAAGAGTCCCAAGAACAGGAAAAAGAGTCAGAGACACACCCACTCCTACCGTTAGGAGTCCTACAGGAACACCAAGCTAACAGCCATAACATATATGCAGAGGATCTGGTGCAGACTCATGAAGGCCCCATGCTTACCTTTTCAGCCTCTGTGAGCCCGTGTGAGTGAACCCTTCTTAGCTGATTGAGTGAGCCATGTTCTCCTGACGTCCCCCTCCTCTCTGACTCCTACAATCTTTCCTCCTTCTCTTCTATGGAGTTACCCATCTCCAATGGGAGGGACGCAATGGACACCTCCATTTTAGACTTTTCTTTCTGTACAATGTCAGGCTGTAGATCTCTTCACTTGCTCCTATCTGCTGTGGGAGGAAGCTTCTCTGATGATGACTGGACAAGGCATAGATCTATGAGTAGCAGAATATCATACGAAATATTTATTTATTTATTTATTTATTTATTTATTTATTTATTTATTTTTGCCAGTCATGTTTGGTTATACCTTAGGTATCTGGTTCCTGGCCATCCAGGTTGTGTAGTGTATGGGCTCCCTCTTGTATGGGTTTCAAGTTAAACAAGATGTTGACTGGCCACTCCCACAAGCTCTGCTCCGTTACTGCCCCAGCACATCTTGAAGGCAGTACAGATTATAGGTCGAGAGTTTTATGGCTGGATGGGTGTCCAAGTTTCTCTTTCCATAGCATGCAGAGTACCATCTGACACCAAAGACATTAGAACATAGGGGTGAAGGCTCCTTGCAGGCACCAGCTCAACTTCTCCATGTTCAATGAGCCACATGGATGTTGTCCTTTGCAGTGAGGGCACGCTGTCAGTTTTCTGAGAATTACCTTCTGTCCTAGCATCAGCCTCAGCTGTTTAGGATCCCAGTGGCATCTCCTAATTCAACAACTCAACCAATGCAACCTAGTCTCACCACTGGAAGCATTGCCTGGCTACAAAAGATGGCCAGTTCAGAATCAGTATGTATCCTTCAGATTCCAGGAAGTTTCTGCTGCACTAGTTTTCCACGCTGACCCCCAAGTGCCCCCCAATTCCAGTTATCTCTTTTGTCCCTCCCCTACCTTATCCCTCCTGCTCTCATCTCCACCCACCCCCAGTCCACCCACATAGACATGTTTTATGGTTGGTTTAGAACATCATTAGCATGTAACAAGACAGTAAAACTGAAGTTTCCATCAATGCTGTCACAGAATACAAGGGAGTCACTTCTAGAGCTAACTTTATTTCCCGTTTTCATTTGTGAGGGGTTGTCTTTACTGCATGGCTGAACAGTGATGGCAAAGTGAAGAAGCACGGCTAAGCCCTGAGGGCAGCAAGGACATTGTGTATTAGTTCTGTCTAAGTGATGGGTCAGGCACTCACTGAGCATGCCCACTGGCAATGCAAACAATAAAAGCCTGAGCTCAGAAGATGCAGAAATGCTTTATCTGCCTCAATCTTCCAGAGGAGCCCTGATCGGAATGTTTTATTGTGTCCCTCTGTTTTATTGTGTCCATCAGACTTTGTTATGTCTCTGAGACAGAGGTTTGCATTTACACGATAAAGGTCCTCAAACACATTACCGACCTTTTCTTGCTCTATGTACTCTGCTCCTCTGACTTTGGAAGAACTGCAGAACAGCCGCCACAACAGTTAAATGTAGGAGTGTGTGTTCAGCCCTACTTCCTGTTCAGCTGGCAGTGTGAGGGTGAGCCTTAGGTAGCTGCTTCTAGAGCAACATACAGCACTTAACCATCTGCCTAGCATTGCTGCTAAACTAGTTCATCAAGAAGTTGGAAAAACCAACTGTCCCAAGAGTGGTGAATGATTCATTGCTGTTCAGAGTTGCGGGCAGGTGTTGGGGGCGTGTCGACCGGCACTTTGGAAGAAAAAGCTTTAACGGAACTAAAACAATTCCAAGTTGTCCTAATTGCATAGGTTTAGTCATTGAAACTGCTGTAAAGTTTAGTGCTGAAAGCTTTCTAAGCATTGCATAATAAATATGCACACATATTTATGTACATATTTGCATTCTTGTATGTGCATGTGCTTATGTGCTTATGTGTTCTCATCTTTAGTCCTCTAGAGACAGGCAAGGAAGCTTATGTCTTTGCTTATCATTATGCTTTTGGTTGTATGTATGCTTATTATGTGTTTATATGGCTTTATTTTAAACATTGGGTAGATAAACACGATTGTGATTCAACTTTTTTCCTTATAACCTAAAGTAGATGTTTAGACAATTAAGCAGACCATATTGTAACCAACACCCAGAAATGGATGTTGCAGTAATATAGAGGGAGAGTGTCAGGCCTCTAGCCTTGGAAGAAAGTTTCTTCTCACAGGTACCTGAATCTTGAAGGGTAACAAAAGCTAGGCTGCTGTTTCTCATAGGAAATGACATTACTTTGGACCTGACCTCCAGCAGCTTTTGTAATCCTGAATTACTACCTCACGCTGTTTCATTTTCTGTGATCACAGAAGGGAAATGAGGAAATGGAAAAATTAATTGAGGTACCAAATTTTAGAATTAATCCAATTTATTTCCGAACATGATCCGTGTTTCTGTGCTACTTCAGCAGTGATGAAGTCTTGAGTAGGTCGAGTTTCTTGTCTGCTGCTGAGCATCTTTTGACGGCATTGTCTCCCAGCAGCTTGACATACAGTGGCCTGGTGGCTTACTTTTTCAAGCTTTATCATTAAAATGATCATTAGGTGACTTTTAGTCAGACTAAAAAATATATCTTGATGTAAATGGAAAATTATTTACTCAAGAAGATACTCATTAAGCCTAATTTGTGTGTCAAGAATTCAAAGTTGCTTAATGTGTTCTCAGGTCAGTTTTAGATGTAACAAATAACTATTCCCAAACTGGAGAAAATGTTCGACACTCTTATAAGCATTTACTCAGATGTCTTTCAATGTGTTGAAAGCCAGTTGTTTGTGGGTGTCTTGTGTTTCTGAACATGCTGTGATGAGAAGTACTGAATGTTTTTGTTCATACTTTCTTTTTATGGTTTTTTTTTTTGAGATTTGTTTTATGCAGGGCGGTGGTGGTGCACCCTTTTAACCTAGCACTAGTAGGAGGCAGAGGCAGGCAGATCTCTGAGTTAGAGGCCAGCCTGGTCCAAGATAGCCAGCACTACACACAGAAACCACTTCTTGGGGAAAAAAAAATGGCTTTATTTTTAATTCCTTGCTCAGGCACCTGTGTGTGTGCGTGTGCGTGTGCGTGTGCGTGTGTGTGTGTGTGTGTGTGTGTGTGTGTGTGTAGGCACGTTCACATTAATGCAGGTACAATCAGATGACAGATCCCCTGGATCTGGAGCTACAGGCAGATCCTGAGGTGCTGGGGATTGAACTTGGGTCCTCTACAAGAGCAGTAGGAGATCTTAACTGGTGTGGCATCTGCCTAGCCACTGTTCTTCACTTTGTTTACCAGGACACAGGAGTAAAAGACAGCAGTAGAAGATGGAGGACCAAGACAATATGCTTTACCATCTAGAAAAGAAAGAGCATATTTTCCTCCAGAACAATGGTCAAGCATTCTTATTGCCGCTTATAAAAGATGTGATTTCCCTGAGCTCTGAGTTTCTTTCTCTTTATTTTGGCCACAATACATGAACACATCACCTAGTGCTCCTTGCACACTGTACCTTGTGTAAATGCAGATTTAAGAAGCAAATGCAAACCCCTTGGTTACTGGTATTTTTATGAAATAGTAAGGCCGTTTGCCTCTAACTGCAAGTCTTGTGCATTCCATTAGCACCCACGGCACTTTGAAGGTTCACAGTAGCTGCAGAATCACGTAAGTGCTCAGATCGTTCCTGGTTTTGACATAATATCCTTTTAAATATCTTGCCTTTTCTTTTGTGATCCATTTCTTGTAGTAAACATTAATACACAAGTTATTAACTCTACATGCAATCCTACTTATTAGAATTATATTTATGTTTTCCTTGAATCTGCGGTGCTGATGACAGAGTATTGACTTTATGATAACAACTATAGTAGCTTTGACTCTTGAAGCAATTTCCTAGAGATTTGTTTTTAATCAAAATATCAGAGCCCCAGCAGGCCATCTGGTGTGATAGTGGCAAGCATGAAGGAGGTTAATGCCTCCACTTCATACATAGCAGGTACATTTCAGACCTAACCAAAGTCTGGGGGACTAATTCAATAAATGAAGACATGAATGAGTGACTGAAGTAATGCAAACCTAAAATGCTGGAATTGTCTCCTGGATTTTTCATTTGAAGAGTTCCTTGGCCACTAGAGAACTGGGTAGGAAGTGGCACTCATGATTTGATTTCCTTCCCTTCTGATAACTTAAAATGTGAACAGAGCTGAGTAGACTAAGCCAGCCTGGTGTCTCACTTCTAAAATTTCTGCGTATTTAGCACTTAACCTGTCATACTGTTGCTATAGTTTAAATATCACCCTGAAAGTTCATGTCAAGGGCAGGGCAGACAACTCAGGGGTAAAAGGACTTGTTGCACAAGTGTAAAGACCTCAATTGGGATTTCTGGAACCTGTGTAAATCCTGATGCAGGAGAACACATCTGCTGGCCCAGTAGTCAAAATATGAAATAAAGGTGGGGCATAGGAGAATTCCTCCAAGCCATGGGCTGGGCAGGCTAGCTGGCTTGTCTTATGCGGTGGTGAACCATATACTCTGTCTCAAACAAGGTTGGATGGAAAGGACTGACATCAGAGGTTGTCCTCTGACTTCCAAACACCATGGCACACATACATTTGCGCACACGCACACACACGCACACACGCATGCACGCACACACACTTTAAAAAAACAATTTGAGACTTAAAACCCTATTTTGAAGTATTAAGTAGAGCTAGGTAGGACCTTTAAGAGTGATTGGGTCCCGAGGGCTCTTTCACCTACAGATGGATTAACCTGATTATGGTAGGATAGATTCATTCATGGGTTGTGGGGGCATGGCTTTGCTAGGGAAGTACATACTTTGCTTACTTGTTCTCGTTATTTCCTGCGTAACTCTATCGTGACCCAGAATAAAAACCCTCTCTTGCCGCTAAGCTGACACCTGTGCCGTGTTCTTGGACTTCCGAAATCATGAAAGCATAAACCACTTTTTCTCATATGGCATTTAGTAATAGCCAACTAAAGGGGGTCATCACAAATACCAAATACCCGAGGTTTCTTTTCTCTCGGTTGTATGTTTAACATCTATTGAGGTGCCGGAGTACTTCATTAAAAAGGAAGAAGTAAATGCCCTGCAGAGTAATTAGAAGAGTGTAGAACACAAAATGGGATCTATTCTTGTAGCACAGGTACCGGTAGTAAAAGGAAGGCCCATTGTATGTCATCCGTCATCTCCAAGAAGATGAATATCAAAGGATGAAAACCGGAGAAGGGACAGTCAGGTGTTATCAGGGTCACTTCGCTCTTCTGTGTTGATGCCATTTATATTGGTCTTTAGATGAGAGAAACCATCCCTGACCTGCTGCTTTACAGGGATGGACAAGTCGAGGATAGAGACACGCAGATCCTGGCGGTGGAGGAATGTGGTGAACGATGGGATTGTTTTGGAGAGCCCCTGCTCACTGTGTGCAGCGGTGATTGGTTTTTGACCCTCTTGTTTCCTTTCATTTGCTGTGAGCCCAGAGTCCATACCTTCTGTAGGGAGAATGATCCTTTGTGAAACACATCTTAGAAAAAGTGCTGTGTATTTATGGCCGCTAGAAATCTGTGTTTAATTTCAGGAAAGAAAACACAAAAGCAAGGTGTGAGTAGTTTTGAGGTATGGATTCGGTGTTCTGTAGTTAATACCTTTTATTCTGGAGTTCCAGGTTACAAATTCACACCTGAAAATTATTCATTCTATTAACTAGTAAGGTCAGTTATCCCTGTGGGGCAGAAATGAGAATCAGGAAGAGAAGTACTGACCTGCTCAGGGTGAAAATTTGATCACTGTTGTACTCTACCCAGGAAAAAAAAAACAACCAAATTACTAAAACATGCAACATCCTGTTCTCAAAATTGTGACCTGACATGATTTCAGTGACCTGTTCTCTGTTCACATGCTATCTCTTGACTTCAGAACTTACTTTTGTTTCTGGCATTTGAAATATAGGATAATCATACTAATTGGTAAGAAGTCAGGGAAAAATCAATATAAATGTTTGCAATATGTTTCAAACTTTCCTGACACATTTCTTTAGTCATTTGTGGTATTTAATTTGAGACTAGAAAAAAATTGTATCTGTGATGAGGGCTTAAAGATATTGAGCAATTAATATAAATTCAGATATTCAGAGCTATACATTAAAACATTATTGGACCCCATACTACCTATACCATAAGTATAAAATAAATGAAAATTGAGTAATAGGTAAATGATATAAATAAATAAGGATGTGCATCTTTCCATTCAGGGGAATAGAAAAGGCTCTGAGCATTTACATAAAGAGGGTAGGCAGAAAGGAGTGGACTGATCAGGTAATGAGACTGCTGGTAAGTCACGCAGAGAATGGAAAGGCAAGTGAGAAGTTAGAAGTAAGGGAAGCCCCAGCCCACATGGGCTAGGAGGGATAGGGGTTGGAGTCAACAGGTAGATTCTAGAAGCACCGTGACCTGTCTGTCCCATTGAGTGTGGAGTACAGAAGACACTGCTGCTATGCAGGTCATCTTCTATATCAGTCAGGGTTCTCTGGAGGAACAGACCAATTGGATGGACATCAATGGAGATGATAGATAGACAACAGAGATACAGATAGATGCATGGGGATTTGTTCGATTGTCTTACTGAGGAGCTCAACATTGGCCATCTGCTGGAAACTGAGAGACCCTGACAGCCTTTCAGTTTTAGAAGCTTCTCCTTCAGCAGTCCACATCTCATACTAAAGGCCCAGACATTCCTTAAAGACTTGCTAATAAGGGTCTACATGGAAAATGTGATGACATTATGACCTGACACCCACATGTCATAGCAACACTGCAGGCATACACTCGGGGCAGACGGACTTTGCATATACTAGCTAGTTTTCTCTGCCTTCACTTTCATTCCATCTAGGCCATTGCATAGCAGCTTCTACAGCCAAAGTCAGCCTTTTCCTCTCAGTTCCTACCCTACATGGAATGGGATCTCTCTCACAGGCACCCCTAGTGGTACACTGTGTATGCCTCGGGCATTTCTCAATCCAGGCAAAGTGAAAAAACCAAACATCTCACTTTCCAGTGTAGAAAAAGGAGAAAAGGGATCATTGACTCTTTCTCTCCCACACTTCACTTTCCATTGAGCCCTGAGCACACCGCACGGGAAAACAACTGACCCTAGAAACTGGGAATAACAGATGCAGAGCTTGGACCTCTATGTTCTCTATGTTTGAGATGAGCTCTGAGGGTGGACAGGTCCAAACCTGGAAAACACAGCACCCCAAATACCTTACTATAGATTGTTTCATAAGCCCATATTGTACCAATTTATATATTACATGTGGAAAAATAAAAATAATGATCTTATAGAAGTTGAAAGTAGGGTTGGTAGTTATCAAAAGAGTAGGAGGGAGGGTGGGAAATGGTGATGTTAATTAATGGGTCCTAAGTTATTAAGTGAATAATAGCAAAGAGTTCTGTGATGCTCCTGCCCAGGATGGCCACTACAGATATTGACAATGTATGGTTTCACAAAGGTAGAAGGAAAGACTTTAGACCTTTTCACTATAAATAAATTACAATCAACTGAGTTAAATGATATGTTTACCATGATATAAATATTATAAAATATATGTACGTAACCAAACATAGGATATTCCATAAATACAAATAGCTTTTTTTCTCATGTATCAGTTCAAATTGATTCACCAAAGTATGCATTCAGTTGGAGGAACTTTTATATCCATCCAACTTCATCTGATATCTGTCATGTTGACTGACTCATTTGTTTATCACCACAGCTCCCCCAGTAGAATGCAGGCTTCTTAAAGCCAGACATACTGTCTTTTGATACATTCATCACTAGAGCATGTCTAGCCCATAGTAAGTCCTTAGCATGTGTTTATTAAGAGAATGAAAGTATGAATGTGGATATACTTTAAGATGAGCATAATACTTACATTTAAATAGTGTTTGCTGTTTGCCAAGCACAGTTCTTACAACTTTAACTTGTAATAAAATAGGGTGGACACCATCATTTTCCTCTTTATATGTGAGGGAACTGAGACTCAGAAAGATCAAGTGATGTGTCCCAAAGTAATGAGAGACCTGGACCAGGAATGCATCCTATTCTTTCTCTAAAGTCCATACTCTTGTTTCTAATATTTTATTGCATTTTAAAATAATATAAAAGTAAAAACCAGGTAAAAATAATAAAATAGGAAAAAGTCAATTTTAAAACTTCATAATACCTGGAATAATCTGTGACATAAGCCCAGGGAATACATTCTATGTATCACTTGTAGCATAATTATACATTTAAAATCTCACAGAAGTGCTCATTGTTGGGAAGTATTTTGTGATCTGCTGATAATTATTTGTCAAGAATAGTATCACTGGAATATTTGTTAGAAGGACACACACAGAAGGGGAACAAGTGATTGACAGTGGTGAGAGCTGACAGGTCTGAGCTTCATAGCTTCTGGTCTGTAAGTGTTTGCGGAAAGTGAAATGGGATGAGAATGAGATTCTCGCTCTGTGCTAGAGGTGAACACACCAGTTACTGGGGGACACTGAGGCAATCTGGAGACTCAGAACTGAGGGCACCAAGCAGGATCATTTGCCCCTCCTTTTAAAAAAATTACCTTGAATTCTCTTCTCGTCATGCATCATATTTATGGAAATGTTTGGCTGCACTCCATGGTAACATACTGTCGCAAAGAATAAAATGCAATCCTTGCTTTAAAAGTGTTTGTAACTTATTGGAAATGCTTTAAATTAACATCATATTAGCATATTAATACAGTTGTGAAAGTTGGAGTCTCTGGGGTCCCTCCCACCTAAATTCAAATAATAAACAATATTTAACTTTCCTATTCTTCTGAACCCTCATCCATAGAGTAGAGAAGACAGGGGTTGGGGATGTAGCTCGGCAGCACAGCAGGTGGCCCCCAGCATTCTCAAGGCTTTACATTGAACCCAGAGAAATGCAAAAACAAAGATATAAATGTATAATTAATATAATACAAAAATATATACCGTATAGATTATTAAAAATATCAAATGCTTTGGCATTTATTACATACTTAAAACAATGCCTAAGCACGGTCTCTGTAAGTGTCGTTGTGTGTGTGTATGTGTGTGTCATATATCAATTACCTACATGTAATACCTGTAAGTAACTATTGTGCTCCCAAGAACACTTTGCTCTGTTTTTTTTTTTTCTTCTTTAGCTTCTTTTCTTTTGTAATTCCTTGCTTCTTTATTTAACTGTAGCTATTGGCTGAAAATCAGCTCATGTGTTTACCCTGGCTCAAATAACACCTGTACCATATTATAATTAATTGATGCTACTAAATTTACTTAGACACATGCTTCCATCTCCCAAAGTGCATACTGGATAATTTTGTATTCTCAGCCTCCATACAGCACCTAGAATCTAGAACAGAAATTAAATTTTCCCCAAACACAAACAATCAAATACTGCTTGCTGCATGTAAACCAATGGAGTCTCAAGAGAGATGCCGTACTGTCGAAGAAGAGGACCTCAGGCTGCCTCTCAAAGAAGCTTTAGAGGACTTTTGTCTCTGTGAGTTGTCAGCTGTCTGCCTAGCACTCAGCATTATTAGCTAAGAATGTAGGTTAAGAGACGCACCAAGAATTGGCAATTGCTTAGGAGTTGAGTCCATTTAGAAGGACCCATCTATGCAAATGGATGTTGATATATGCTCAGAGTCATGGCTGAGGGAGGCAGGACTCCCCTGAGCACACCACAGCTCTAGTAAGAAGCATGGTGACTTGAAGAGTCATCTGTACACCTATCTTCCAAACAGATATCTAGGCACTTCAATTTTCTATTTTGTGATAGACACGTTAAAGTAGTCCTAAATTGGCTTCAGACTAGATAAAGCAAAATATTAATGTCAACACACAGGCTGGCTATTCACCATTAGTAAAACGTGATAGGGCTGTTAGGTTTAGCAAAACATTCATATAGGACATATTACTTAATATCAGTTTAAGATAAATAATGAATGAATTTGAATATAAATTCCATGAGACATTTGAGACATATTAATATTAAAAATATTCCATAATTTGAAATTCAAATGGGCGCCTTGTATTTAATCTGGTAACTTGGTTTTGAAGCCATAGGAGGAACATATTCCAACCCTACTATTCTGCTCAGATCTGAAGTACTGGCACTCAATATTCTTTAACCATGGAGTACAACATCTCGTGATTTTTTTCATAGCATTTCTTAAGACTCCTTATCTAATGGTCAAGTCTCCTCCTGGAGCAGAGTAGCAGTATATGAGACAAAAGGAAATGCAATGAAGATCCTTTAATGTGATGTTGTGGCCCCTTTTCTTTATTCTGTACCTTCCTATGCAGTTCTTGGGTGTTTAGTGAGGGCAAGTAATATATTTAGTTAAATAGAATTTATGTTTGTAAGTACAATCATGAATGTTATTGTTCATGCAAAAATATAAGAGAATAAGACATTAGCATCTCAATTCCCTTTTTTATCTCAGTTCACAAAGAAGACATTTTATGATATAGAATGAGGGTCTCATTTTTCTACCCCTGGACATATTACCTGTGATATGACCATCACATTTCCAGCTATATGTCTTGCCAAAACATCCTAATAGGCTTCGTTGTGGTATTTGTTAAGTTTGACATACTCTGAATCCCTATAAGGCCTGGATCTCTGTGTTGCAGGAGGAGCCACCAAGTGCATTCTAGAGGGTTAAAGTAAGCCAACTGTGGTGCACTGCACAGAGAGAGAGAGAAAAAAAAGAGGGGAGGGGAGAGCATGTTGTTTAGAGGAGAGCAGTGGATGTGACTCACCAGCTTTCAACAGGCATCCAACTAACATGTTGGAGTCACAGCCACAGAGAAGGCAGATAGGAGCTTGATTCCCCATGCCACTCAAGTTCCTCCAGGCTGGGATTTAATGGATACAGCATAACTACAGCCAGCTGCTGCACAGCATACCCTTCCTTGCTTTCATTCTGGGCATCTCGGTTTGTATGAATGATCCAAGATTGACAATGTCTCCTTTTACTCTACCTACTTTCTAATTGTTGAGTCTGTTGCTTTATGTCAACGGTGAGTGGTATGGGCAGAAACGTATGCTGTTGGCAAGAAAGGTAACCCCCTAACTATGAACAGACAGAAATAAGCAACATGTGAGACAGCATTGCCATGGGACTGCTTTCTATATTGCTGGCTCACAGGTGGTGAGTTATACGTATTTAATATCCTCCAAAAGCTAAAATTTACTGCACGCATGAAATTAGGTTTTAATATGTTAATGTTCTATCAACAGTGGAAATCTAGACTTATCATGAGAAGGAAAGGAATACCTATGAGAATATGAGCTAATGATTGTCTTTGTTCTGAGAGAAGCCTAAGAAGGGCAAATTCAATCTATAGAATAATGAAACCTAAACGCAGGGACATTGTAGTTCCATATTACCTTTAATAATGTGATAATTGTTTAGAGGATGAGACTGGTATCACCATCTAAAGGTGTGAGTCCAAGTTAAATAGCTTGAAATCTTTGGTTCTCTTGGGCCTGGGACTTCTAGGCTGATTGGGAGCTTTCCAAGACCCTCCATATTTAAGGTAAGCATCATTGTGTTGCCTCTGCTGTGTCAAACGGTGATTGAATGAGTTCACTGGCTCATTTATCGCCAAGTCTCTGAGATGCATTCTGTTTATTTCAGGGACAAATGCTTCTCATCATTGTAGAGTCTTTTAAAAGCACTTTGAGCCATAGATACCCAGAAATTTGCTATTTCATCTCTGCTCTGTGAAGTGCTTTATTTCTAGAAATTAAAATGAGAGGCAAGTCTCTTGTCCTGGAAAAAATGAAAAGAAATCACTATCTGGTGTTGATGCAGCTGACATTGCCCCCAATTCACTACTTATGTCAATTTCTTCACAAAGTGGCAAAGAACTTGATTATTTTATTTATAGAAATTTCATTTGAGGAAGCCTAATAACCAAGATATTTTGTTTTCATGGTATTCCCTGGAGAAGAGCAGTCAAGAAATATTAGACTACTGCCTATCTATGTACAAGAGGTCACATCTGGGTGGCTGTCCCATTCACATGTCTTTGTTGTCACTGCGGTTACACCCACATGAAAGTCATAGGTGTGTTTCTGCTGTTAACTCTGTCCACAGATTCTTAGACAATGTTCCTTTATCATTTCTCTACATCCATGCCAAGCTTTGGTTCTGTTTGGTTTATTATCTCTCTTCCTTTTTCCCTTAATACACATCCAATTATTTTGTACATGAGATAATGTAAAAATGAGACACATTTGGCTCTTTCCCACTGCTTAGCAGAAGCACCAGTATAGAATGTGTGCCAAATATACATCCTGTGGATGTTTTTAGCCTGTGTTTCCCAGTGCAAGCTAGAAATGTGTTCGAATGTGCATTTGTAAGTGATGAGTCTCAGAGCACAGAGCTGTAGAGATGAGGATGGCAGCCCCCCTTGTCTATTCTACTCTGCTACCTGTCATGATGTTAGTGGGACAGTCTCTTCACACCTTTCCTTATCGCTATTCCTGAGTCATACAGCTTCCCGGATGTCTCTCTTCCTCAGGTGATTCTGTCAGTTGAGAATGACAAGTGCTCACAGACAAGAGTATGTAGAGCATATGTGTGGAAGGGGTTCTCAGGGGGAACTCAGAGGGTAGATGTCAAATAGTAAAACTGAGATCAAAACAACACATTTTAAATAACTAGCCTCTATTTAAATCAAAGACAAACGATTCACCATCTATAGAAAGTATAAAGCTGTGTCTTTCTGTAGGTGCAATTTGATACAATTTTGCAAAGAAGTTAATTATTGTTGCTCATTTGGATTTCTTGATAGTGAATAAATGTTTGGCTGACTGATGCAAAAACTTTGTTCACATGTTATACTTATTCAGAAAATTTTACTTTCTTATGTGTTCAACAAACTAATGATTTGATAGTTAATAGTTTTCACACAATTAAGAAGCTAGTAATAGTAATAATTTAAAGGTCTAAAATGTAATTATAACAAAATCATAGAACACTCAAGTATATTATATTCACTAAATATAAAGCAATATGAATTACAGTCATGCTGTTAGGTATTTAAATTACTTTTCCAGTTGTTCAAGGTCATTCATTATAATGAAGAAGCAAACCCAGTTAGAGGAAACATTTTAAAAATTATTTCCTAAAATGTCATTTAAATCATATTCAATCACTTTATGAAATTAAAAGTGTTTTCAGCCAGATATCTAATTGTCAATATACAAATCATCTTTGGGTTTCATTTGCTACATCTTAACTTCTCTCTATATATAAATTTAAGAACTAATAAATTTCTTACATTTTAAATTTTACTTGAAAAGTCTGTGTATTACACAAAATTTTGCTAAATTTTTAAAGACCATGTATTTGTACACCCACACACCTCCAAATCCACTAACTGATGATACATGCATATGGTATTAACTCAAATAACAACAAGTTTTATGGAGTAGACTGATATTCTTGTCAGTGATACTGAAGCCCTTGCTAGTCTTCTCCTCCAGTAATTACTAAAAGTTTTATATTAATCTTAGCAAATATTTGTATTTGCACGAAGTACATACACACACATGTGCACATGACTGCACACTGTCATTTGAATGTAGATGGTATTATTTGTACACGGTATCCTTTGCAACTTCTTTTCACATTGAAGAATGCATTGTGAGCATCCCTAAAGGTTAGTAGGGAAGGGCTTCCTTTTTAGTCTATATAGTAAAACTGATTTAATTTTACCCCATGCAAGGTGTTTCAATTGCTTTTAATCATTACAGTTATAAAGGATGCTGGTATATGAAAGTTGTATTTATATTTATATAAACTATATAGTTAGTTGGTATAGACAGTGACTTTACTAGTTCACAGTGATGCTGATGTTCTGAGAACCACTATGCCAAGAATCACCTGTTAATGCCTTGGTTACCTCATTGGTGTTCTAGGATCATGTACATTTTCTGTAACAGGACTTTTCTGGATGTCTGTTCCTATATGCACAAGTGACATGAAATCTTAACAAAACGTTCCTGTTATTGCAGCTTTACACAAATTACCTGAAACACAAGATTACCTTCTAAAATGCTTCACTGATATAAATCTAAACTCTTAATTGGTACTTATTCAGTGATTATTATTGTCTTATGGCAGGAGCCTTCCTCTCCTAGCTTGTCTTAATGATTAGATGACAAATACGTAAAATGTCTCTATATTATACAGTGTCATACAAATATAGCAACTCATAGTCACATAGAGTTACAAACATAACCGTGTCACAGACAAAAGTGGAGCATCCAGGTAGTGCCCAGAGTAAACAGATCTAATTACTCTGCAGTTGATGGTATAAAGAATTTCAGGCCGGGCAGTGGTGGCGCTTGCCTTGAATTCCAGCACTCGGGAGGCAGAGGCAGGCAGATCTCTGTGAGTTCGAGGCCAGTGTGGTCTACAGAGTGAGTTCCAGGACAGACTCCAAAGCTACACAGAGAAACCCTGTGTCAAAAAACAAACAAAAAAGGAATTTCAGATATTTTCTATAATTTTCTTTTTTTTAATTTGATTGATATACAAAGTACTGAACTACTAAAGACTTTATTTGATGACTTTAAGGAAAGAGTACTTCAGAAGACCCTGCCACCCTCAGCACCAAAGACAGTCACAAACACACGTACTAGAGCTGCTGGGCTCATGGTCATACACACAATCTCAACCTAAACTCCACAGGACAAAGTGATACTTAGGGCTGCATTGGTGGTCAGGGTACCAATGAGTTAGGAAAATCTTTGAGGCAGTATAAGAGTCTGTACTAAATTCCTTAGAGTCTTTCAAATCCCCTAATCAGTCAATCCCTAATCAATGTTTTTCTATTGAATGTGTCAGGGTGTACATTCAATATACTTGCCAATTGGAATAATTGTGGTTATCATTTTCCCCTATGCTAATATCCCCACCTTTCTGCTTCTTATTCACACTGCTGCTTACTGCCCCTGACTAGAATAAGGAAGCTGATTATGTAGAAGCAAGTCAGTATTTAGAAAGTGTCTGCCAAAAACGTGTGATACTCCTGAAAATACTTATAAAATGGGATCAAGAAGAAAGAAAGTGAAGTGCCTAAAAAGAACAGTGTGAAAGCAAGAAAAAAATTCAAATAACTTATAAAACCTTCCCCATGATTCTACACACCATCTTCTGCTCTCTCTCCTCCACTTTCATACTTACACACATAAACACATATACTTCAGCAGGTATATTACCATTTATGTGTCTGTGTGTGTGTGTGTGTGTGTGTGGTCATGGGAAGAAATTTGACTTCATTGTAGATATAACTCAATTATTGGAGAGTCTTTTTTTTTTTTGGTTTTGGTTTTGGTTTTTCAAGACAGGGTTTCTCTGTGTATCTTTGCACCTTTCCTGGAACTCACTCTGTAGCCCAGTCTGGCCTCAAACTCACAGAGATCCACCTGCCTTTGCCTCCTGAGTGCTGGGATTAAAGGCATGCACCACCACTGCCCAGCCCTATTGGAGAGTCTTTTAAGCAACATCTAACTTACCTTTTTAAAAGGGCAGCTGACTTTTCTATGAAGAATATAACTTGGGAGGCCAAAAGATAAGCAAGATCGAAGTTGGTAGCAAGATTATGGGAGAAATTCCCAGTTTATTTTGGCTGTATTTGGTTGAAATATCAACTAGAGACCTGAGAATGTTAGTGTATAGATAAGAAAAAGGAAAACTTAAGTGGAAATGGAATTTTAGAGTACACACATGATTTTGAAGGCAATAAGATAAAATGCAGTCAATGATTATCAAACTTATCTGTTCACTAGAAAAAATAAATTAGCAATGCTCATACACAAATGCAAACTTGTGGAATTAAAACATCAGGGAAAGAACTGAAGCAATGGTGACTTTTTGAGGATTGACTCAGGTGGTCAGTGAGGACTTAGAAACTTTGTTGAAGAGAGAATTAACCCCAGACATGTACAAAGAAAAAGATTAATGATGAACACACTGAGATTAAATCATGGATGCCAACATTATTTAGACATTTAATTGGGAACAGTTCTGCAGCAATGAAAATAACTGATCTTGAGATCACAAGTAATGACACATTCTGAGGGACTCATAATACAAGGCTGTCATTATCATTACAGAGCACAGTTCTCAACATAGGCTCTCTAGAGCATTTGGGGCAACTGTGTTTTTGGTCATCCAAGCAGCGTTGGATGTTTCCATTTTGTAGGATGTTTCTTAAATCAAATCACTTATTAGTTAGTTACTTCCACAAGCCTTGTGTCACCGTTACCCTATCATTTCTTGCAGGCAGGGCAGCATTATAGGTCAAAGGGTTTGTGGCTTTTTGATGTTTACATTTTTCTTTTGGTAGCCTTCAGAGTACCTTTCTGTACCAAAGATGCTAGAACATGGGGATCCAGGCACCTGCTCAACTTCCTATGTTCAATGAATTGTGTAGATATTACCTTTGGCAATGGGGCTTTGCCATCCTTTTTGTGGTGAGTACCCTATAGCCTTGACAACAGCCTGGGTAGCTTGGGGATTCCCATGGAACCCCATTGGCCAACAACTCAGTTAGACATATCCCAATCCCAGTCCTGAAAGTTTTATTTGGTGAATAAGAGATGGCCAGTTAGGTCTCTGCCTCCTGCACTGTTTGGTAATTTCCCTTAGACAGTCTTCATATATCCATATATTTTTGGAAGCTTCAACTGTTTCAGGTTTCCATACTATCTATCCCTCAGGTGACCTTTAATTCTAACTGTCTCTATGCTTCCTAAACATTTCAAGATTTGGTGCTAATTAAAAAGTGCAATCTGCTTTGTCATAGCTGATTAACTACTAGCTATTATTAGCTTAGCATTTTTTTTTTGGAATAGCCTTAGCTAGAAGTATTCCTTTTTATTAGAAGTTGGAGAGTCTATCTAGTTTTTTTTTACTTAAGTAGTAAATTATGAAAGTATGTTCTGTATCTACATAAGAGATTGTAGAAAACCATCAGTCAACTGCAGAGAAACAGGATATTATCTTATTCCTATCCATTCTTTGTCTTTTTTCAGCCTTTCTTCCAATCCTCTTCTCAGATATCAAACATTACTTCTATGCTAATAACCACCAAATGTACAACTCTCACCTTAAGTTCAACTATGTTTCGCTAGGATAATTCAAATTCCAGCCGCATCAAACATTTACTGACATCTCATGTTCCACATGCTGAACAGAAAACCAGTTGGAAAGCTGTCTTAGTTGTCCAAATGAGATTCATAAAGAGGGGCAAAGAGGGGACACTGGATTAATACACACTGGACTTGATTTGTGTGATCTAGTGGTTGAGGAGAAACATTGCAATACAAATGTGCAGATGTGAAAGATACAGGAAGAAGTATCATAATGTAGATTCACTAGTTTGTAATCTAATTTTAAAAATACTACATAAAGGAAGTTTCACTAGGAATATCCTACATGGTTGACAATGCTGCTCCCAGAATACATGAGTTACTAACATAGATTATCTCCCTGTGAGTTAATTTGGTGCTAATGAAAGAGTGATTTGACACAAATATATATTGTATGTGTAAAACAATCTATTTTGTCACGGATGATTAATTACTAGCTATTATTAGCTTAGCATTTTTCTTTTTTTTTGCATAGCATCAAATAGTTGTATTCTTTTTTGTTTTGTTTTGTTTGTGTTTTAGTTTTTTCAAGACAAGGTTTCTCTGTGTAGTTTGGTGCCTGTCCTGGATCTCACTCTATAGACCATTCTGGCCTCTAACTCACAGAGATCCGCCTGCCTGTGCCT